>CAEGAE010001477.1:0-79590 GCA_903067095.1 Girardinus metallicus
TTTTCTGGATTTTTGTTTTAGATTCCATCACTCACAGTTGAAGAGTACCTATGATAAAAATTACAGTCTTCTACAAGCTTTGCAAGTGGGAAAACCTGAAAAATCAACAGTGTATCAAATACTTGTTCTCCCCACTGTAATCTCTGATTTTCAGTTGTTCTCCTGTCAGACGTTGTTTCATTGTCACAATTTCTGTGGATTATTTGTCACTTCCAGTGGGCTAACCTCGAACTCTGATTGGCCACCCTGCCTGGCCAATCACAGCTGCCAATCAGTTTGTTCAGTGTTGATGACAGAAATGCACATTTCTGTTGATTTACAACACTCAAATTGTTGTTAATTGTTTCAAGTTTCCTTTTTTTATTTTTTTAAATGGGACATTAAATATTAATTAACATTTTCATGTAAATACATGAGATTAATTTCCGCCTCATTCCTACCTAACTTCTAAACGATATAAGTACAATACAACTATTACTCGGTTACGGTTTTTGAGTACTCGACCCGCTTCTGTGTAATACTGAGATGAATATCCGTGATATTTACTGTAGTACTTACAGCTGAACTTGCAAAACTAGCTTAGCTAATGTAGATTTCTCTGCTAGCTAAGATGGATGTGTAGCCTACATGTTTGTCACTATGTGTACTTCCTCTGCCAGTCACCAGAACCTTGTTATAGTTCGTACGCCCTTTACAAATCCGTTTAAACGCTGATATGCGTCTGTGGATTTCAAGTGAAGCTCCTTCATGGTGTTCGCACTCTTCATGTTCACAAAGTAGCTAACTACACCATAGAATGAGATGGGAGGCAGCTTGTCCGCATTGTCTACGTATTTTCCTTCACCGTCTCATTCGGGTTGATCCCGACATCAGCCATATTGTCCATGCGTCTTTCTCTTGTGGTCAAGAGTGTCCACATATTTTCTTTTTGTTGATCTTGAAGCCAGGGGTCCGCTATGCGTTACGCAGGCCTACCAAGGCCACTTCTGGTTCAGACTTGTGGGAACTTTGTTTTCATTTATTTCAGGTTCTAACCTTTAGTGCCACCTGCAGGTTAATTGGACTGTTTGTTTCCCCCTCAAGATAACAGGAGTTCAGTGGGTCTTGGTCTGTCTTTGTTAGAAACAGGTGGCTGAGAAAGCAATATGAAATGATCAGACAGCCAGATCCTAACCTCCCGGTGAAATGCTCCATAATGCCTTCTAGCAGACAGTGTAATGTCCACATGATCAGAGCTAATCTCTCTCCCAAATCGCTCATTCGTTCTGCTCTCACAGCGCTTGACGAACTGCACAGCAGAGTTATCAGAGTCCTGGCTGGCATCAGTTTCTCTACTCTACTTTTGTGTGTTTAATGCCTTCTGGTCACTTTATTGTTTTAATGCTTTCTAAGTGATGGTCTGTTAGTTCTAATCAAGTTGTCTGACTGACGGCTTCCTAAGTAGATTCCAGAATAATCATCTTCATCAACCGAAACAACAGAGAAGATCAGGGACAACAAGTTTATGAACTAAACTTTAGTTCATACATCAGAGTACACTATAAAAAAGGCATTTGGGGGAAATAAATATTAAAATTGTAATTATTTACTTAATTTTATTGATTTGGTTAAAGTATGCTGGTTTGTCAATGCAATGTTCGCTAATGGCTACACTCTAAAAATACAAACTACTTCATGTTGGTAATAGAATTTAAGTGAAGATGTTCAATCAGCTGCTAATCTAATTTGGTGTGAAGTTGTTTTTTGTGGATTCCTTGATTTAATTTACAGCCTAAAGCTGTAGCATTTAACTTTTATTAATATTTCTGTCATGTTTTTTAAATCTGTCACAATCCTGTGACAGTATGGTACAAGACAGACAAAAATCAAGCTCCTCCACCTCCTCCCAATTCTGATTGTCAGCTATAGAAAACGCCGTAAACGTAGCCGCTCCCCAGAATAAGGAGCTTGTTTCTCCAACGGCTGAATAAGTCACTGAGGTCTCCTCTGATTGGCTGATGGAAGATGAGCGACAACGCCATTATATTTCATGTAACTGTTTAAATCCATCGCTGCCGTGGTTTTAAACACCTGAACAAACATATTAACATGTGATTTTCATTTTGTTTCTTATTTAATGGAAACACCGCAATTGCAAAATTGTGTTTTTTTGACATTAGAGGAATATAGACAAAGATTTGCCCACATTGGAAACGGAAACACAGCTAACGGCTCTCGTTTTACCTTTTCAGTCGTCTTTATTGGCCATTACCTTCCTGCTGCCTGCGTCAAACTCACCATGATTTCTCTGTTCCTTCATTTCTTCTCTCACTCTCAATTATTTGCCTGCTGGCTCTCCTCTCCTCTCCTCTCCTCTCCTCTCCTCTCCTCTCCTCTCCTCTCCTCTCCTCTCCTCTCCTCTCCTCTCCTCCTGCCTCTGCAGAGAGAGAGAGCTCAGTGAATGTACTTTTCACTGTAAACATATTTGGATTGAACTGTAGCACAATTACTGTCACCTTTCACCTGCATGATGAAATGATAGTTCTCCACCCAAGCTGGCTGATGTCACTCTCTGGGAACAAACAACGGGAGGATTTTATTTGCGGTGAAGCTTTTTGCTCTCTGACTTATGTGTGCTGAGAATGATGGGAGTATATAAAAATGGGTTTATATTGACAAACTTTCAGTTCTTTCAGTTTAGCGTCAAAAGTACTAAAGAGGACAGGATGAACCCCAAGTTCTTGTTCACTGGCTGCAGTTTTGGTGGATTCTGTTTTTATTTTTGATGCCAACAAAGAAATGTTGTTTATTTTCTTTGGTTTTCAATGAGGTCAGGATGACAGTGGGACACCTGGCCAAATGGTGAGGGTGTGGTCAAGCTGCTGGGATGAGAACACATGAAATACGACGGAAGTCCAACCTGCTAACAGCGTAAAGCTTGGAGATGACTTCCATTAAACGCCTGTGTTTCCTGGGATTCGCTACACGACTTTTGGCTGAATTAATCGAAACACAGAGTCAAGCGCCCTGCCATGTCGGCCACCTCAAATGCCTGACAGGAGACATGGAGCGACTCTTCGACAGTGCAGACTAAGCGTTTGCATCACGTCCCATGATGTATAGTTCATGAACGCGGCTGAATGGTCACGCAGCCTGACTGCAGAAAGAGCTAGCGTGAATTTTAACTATAACCGGTTGCCTCAGTAACCTGCCTTCGTCTTACTTTTTTAATCCATAGGCATGAGTGAGGTGTCTATGCATTTTTATCTATTGGTCTAACATTGGCTAGCATGTTGTCAGCATACTCCAGCTGTTTATCACAGCGTGCACTGCAAAAAACACACAATTTTAAGTATTTCTGGTCTAGTTGGTACTTCAAATATCGTAGTACTCTTGAATTAAGACAAAACTAACTCAAAAGTGACTCATCAGCAAGATATAGAAGCTTGTTTCAAGTATATAATGCCTTGATATAGATGAAGAAATATCATCAATATTTTCCGTGGGCAGGAAAATTCTCTTGTTATATGTAAATTTAACATGGAAGTTTTTGTATGCAACAGCATGAGCCACCGCATCCCTTAAAAACAAGAGCCGTTGTTTTTTCTCCTTCCGCGTCTTATCAGATGTCTGACTGATGTTTTGTGCCAGACTTTGAAGGCAGATTCTGCTGTCAGTGTTGTTCCACAGAGTCACCGAAATGTAGGCCAAATGTGTGCCGACGTCTGAGGGCCGGCCTGCCAGGCAACAGTGAGCAGATACACCGACATTTTTTTTACAAAATTCCATGTAGGTCTGGGAATCAATCAGCCTAGAAGGTGTAAATTTGTCTGTGCTACGTAAAATATTACTATTCCCTGGCCACAGTTGAGTTTATGAAGATAATCTTGCAGTAAAGGCATGTGAAGTTCATATATGAGCAGCAGGAATAGCCTTTTTTTCTTTTTTAATTATCAAGACCTGACATTCAAAGCCCCTTTAGGGTTAGGAATGTTTTTTTCTTCCTGGTTCAGGAGTGGCAGAAATCCCCGAGATGAAAGAAGTCGACAGAGTCCCCACAAACCCAACAAGCAGCAGATGCGTGGGCCGGTGTGTGTGGGGGCGTGTGTGTGGGTGTTCTCGGCCTCATCCTTTGAGACGTGGAAGATCTAGCAGACAAATCCAATTTGGTGGTAAACAGGTGTGTTACGCTGAGCCAAGCCTGGTTTTGGAGTGTGGGAATCTGGAGTATTCAGGTGTGTGTTTGTGTGTGTGTGTGTGCTGCGATGTATGTCGTCTTCATCGTCAGTGTGTATCTGTTTATTTCATCCTCTTTGCTCTCCTCGTTCCTCTGCTCTCCATATCTCAGTGGTTTCGGAGCCTATTTCTGATCAAATCAACCTTCCTGTCCCTGTGGGAGCTCATTTCCCTGCTTCTACTTTTCACTCCTCCTCCATCAGTTATTTCCATATTTCTTTGCTTTTCAAATGTGGAGCACTTCGCCGCAAACAAGGTCATCCAAAGCCTTCGCTCTTTATCCTACCTTCTTTTTCATTGTTTTGTTTATGAAAAGTGGCATTAAGTATAATATTAGTTTGATCACGACTGATAATTTTCTTTAAATCAGAGCTGAATTGACTTAAAGGGGCAGTATTGTGTAAAATTAAGATTTTTGTGATGTTAAAATGTTAATCCCTCATCAAAAACAAACCTGGAGTGTTGCTTTGATTTCTTTGAGAAATCCTTTAATCTCCACAGCAACCACTCAGCTAAACACGTTGGTGGACCTAGCTCCGCCTACGAGGACTCACTCAGCTTCCAAGCTTCTTCATCACATGGCAGCTCTCCCCCACTCGGCTCCTTCAGACTAGCCAGCAGCAATTAGCAAATACGCCTGTTGGAGCTCATTATAGAAGCTACTTAACAGTGAAACGCTGGTAAAAATGTTGTTAAAGGGTTAATAGAGGAGCCATGTTGGGATGACTTCATAAGGGCGGAGTTTCAGAAAGAGCAGGAGCTTCTTAAAGAGACAGAAGTTCAGTTTCAAGGCGTTAAATTACAAAGTAAAATGTCTTTTAAGTCATATTTGATATATGCAGCATTTTTATAACAACTGAAATTGACAGTTTGTTTGTTGTGCTATAATATGGCACTATGTGGCTGGAAAACCCATTATACTTCAAAGACTTTTAGCTTTTTTGTCCATATTTGAGTCCTGACAGATTTTACAGTTGCAGCTTAAATCTCCCGGCTCCAGTGTCAGAGTCTATTGTGTTCTAGTTCCTTCAGACTCACCTCAGGGGAAAAAGGAGGATATTCCAGTTTTGGCTCACATTCCTTTTCTCTTTATGGAGGAGATCTGCGAGCACGTTGTGTGGCCTTTGGTCACCTGGAGGCAGTGTCAGATATGTGTGTCAGCCGGGCCGGTGACTTTCATATAAGACGTCTGCCGCCTCACTCCCAGACAGCATTCATAAATGTTAAAAGGTGAAAGCCCTGAGCGCAGCAGGAGCCAATATGGACAGATATGAGAAATATTGGACCTGATCAAAAATGAGAAATTACAGAACAAAGCCGAAACCGAGACGTCACACACACACACACACACACGCACGCCAACCAGCTGCAAAATGGTTTCCGTTATGGGAGAACTGTGGCATAATGTGAATGATTTTCAAAAATAAATACACACTAACTGAACCTGTCCAATGTTGATCGCTAAGGTAAGCATTCGGTACCTTAGCTAAACCAATAAAAGATGTAAAAAGTACTACAATGACACAGTCAATGTGTTACAAAAACACAAGTCATACATTGACTGTTTAACAGTGAATGGAGGCAGCTGAAAGTCTTTATCTTCTACACATAATCAGTTGTCTCTTTCGCTACTTAAACTCTGTGACTTTTTTCCACAATTAGTTTCCACATGTTGTTTGAACCCTAAAGTCACTCAAAGCTGCTGCTACACGTGAGACGATTGACAGAGAAGTTACGATACCAATGTTATTATCAATTTAGCTCACGCACTAAGGAAGATGTGAATCCCTCTGGAGAGCAGTTATTGATTTGATTCATTTGCAAAATCTGTGGAAACTTTAGGCTCACAAATAACACCAACAGTCTCATTGGTGACCTGTTAAAGATGAAAACAATAATAATAATTAAAAATAACGCTGTTCTTTTTTTTATTTTATAACTTCAAAATAATTCTTTTCACCTATATAAAATACAAAACAAAATGTAATTTCCACTAAATCAGTAAACAGGTGTGAGTCGGAGGGCAAATTTCCTCTTAAAGTTAGGTAACCACATCACAGCAGCATCAGAGGAGGACGTGTTGTACATTTCTTATTGAACAATGTCCTGGTTGTTCCATTTAGAACAGTACAAGAACAATGTTAAAACATTTATGCTTCACACACCCCTTTTTAATTTTGAATTTGAAGGCTTCGATTGCACCACCACAAAAATCGGACACCGTTGCGCCTCCAGTCAGACTCTATCACCTTTGTTTTGTTTCCAGAACCTTAAAAAGAAAATGAATGAGTTTAGTTTTTCCATGTGTGAAGATCCTAATGAACCGTTATTTGGCTCAGATTTATGGAAAACGAAACAGTTCATTCAAAATAAATCCATTCGGGTGTGATAATGAGCTATCTGGTAAATGCAGAGCTGAGTGTGTGGAAAAACTGAATCTCTAGAGCTGCTTTTCTCTGTCGAAACGTCTTCAAGCTTCTAACATGACAGCTGTTATGTCACTGTTAGTTATGCCACATAAAAGGTTTTGATTAACAGCCCGCAGCCTTCAGATGGTGCAGTCACCCAGATTTAAGCTCCCTGAGAGACTTTTCAAGTGATCGAATCTCTTTATGCCTCTGTCCATTTGCAAATCGATGCCCTGTGCTCTGCTAGCCGCCGTTCCTTTCTCCAGCCGCATCAAATACTCAAGATGTCTGATTCCCTGTTTGCCCTGAGGGTTACACAATGAAAACACAATCATCCTGCACTTCCACTGTAGACGTCTGATTTCTCTGCTTCATCCAATAAAAGGTAAAAAAAACAACAACAAAAACAGTGTCAGTCAACAAGCATTTACCGCACTGGCTGCAACTGAGAGGCAGTTGATAGGTGTAAAGATTTTTCTTTTTTATCGCATGTAAATGTTTAAGATCATCAAAGGACTTTTAATGTAAAACCAAAAGTAAAAAAACACAAGTGCTCACTAAAACTAACAGATTATGTCACTTATGGCTACAACAACTGCCATTAAACATTTGCCATAGTCTTTTACATTTTGCAGAATAGTTTCAATTCAGCTGAATTATATTGGCTTTAAAGGTGCAGTATGTAACTGTATGTAAAAGTTTTTATTTTACATATTTGTTAAAACTGTCACCATGTCATGTCAGTTTATGAGACAGATAATCTGTGAAAACATGGATCTCCTCAACCTCCTAATTTCCGTCTGAAGAAATGCACCACAAACAACCAATCAGAGCCAGGGGGAGGGGCTTAGCAATAAAGTTGTTAAGTTGGAAAAATCAGCTTATGATCTCCTGGCAATGAGTGAAGTTAAATCAGCTCTTGTTCACTGGAATAAAATAAGATCAAAATGATGTAGCTCCTCCCCACAAATGTCCCAAAACTTTGTCAGCATTCTGCTAATGTCAAAAAACACAATTATTTGTTCACTGTTTGAAGTGAAAACACGCCGCGCCATCCTCCTCCTACCACTTCCTGTCGTCGTCTTCGTCGTTTCTGCCAGTAGTAACATCCTGCTGTTGATCATGTGACTCGTGTGAGACAAAAAAAGTGTTTCCCTTGAAGTTTTGCGAAAAACACTAATCCTAATATATTGGAGAAACCTTTTCCATCTAGTGCATAAACATTTTAACGATAAACATGTTTTACTTTTTCCAAAATCAGGGTGTTCCTATTGAGGAAAGTTATTTTCATAATTCCATTGTGCGCAATTATTTGGTCAATGGAAACACAACTAGTGTCTCACAATAGAGAAGAATAGCTAAACAAGTCTGAACACTCGCTAAAAATAGCAATAAAGTTGTCAAGTTGATAAAAAAACCAACCTGTGATGATCTGGCAACCAGTGCAGTTAAATCCACTCTTGTTCTTTGGAATAAAATAAGATCAAAATGATGTAACTCCACCACCTAAAGTCACAATTTCAGTGTCCTGATTATAGCAAAACATCTTGTTAAATTATACTATCTGTGACACACACCCACGCGCGCGCACACACACGCACTCTGTCAGACGCAGAGCTGCGTCACCTAAAGCAGAGAAAATCCCACTTTCTCCGCTTGTGCAGCTCTCACTGTGTGTATAATTTATGTGAGGCTGGTAGTCGTAACGCCACCGCTGCTGTGGCCTCCCTCCCCGCGCTCTCACTCCTCCGAGGCGGCCGCAGCGCCGCGCACCGAGGAAACTCCCGGTGGCTCTCTGCAGACGAGCGAGGCAGAGGTGACAACGCCAGGACACGTCGAGCTGGAGCCGCAGAATCTCCAGGACGGCTGATGGCCATCGCGAGCGAAGGGTCACGTCCCAACGAGTCTGCAGGGACTTTACCGGGACTTTCTGGATTGCATGTGAAGGAAATCTCCTCGTGGGGGATAAATCACTATAGATCTGGGTCATGGCCGTCAGAGACTGGGGAGCCTGTAATAATGTGATACTATCAGTCCCTGAGGGGGGAATTGTGTTTTCTCCCTAGTCTTTGTTGGAAAGTGAGAATGGCAGGTCGGCCGCAGAGCAGCGTCTCTCCTCTTATTCAGGTGTAAACGGACAAGGGAGCAAACATGAGGCAGATAAAATAAATCTGCAGATTTCCTTCAGATTTTTATAGTCATATAGTCATTTTTATAGCATCATGCAGCTTCCACCACAAAATGGATGTTTCCAAACAGGTACAGTTTGTTTCCTCTTAATCTTGTCAAATCTTGCAAATTCGCGTTTAAATTGATCAGTTCTTATCCACCTCATAAGGTTTTGGACTCCTTCTCTGCGTGAATTTTTCTTCACGATTCAATTTATTGTTGCAAGCAATTAATCGACTTATAATCAATAGTTGATTAATGGTTTATTAGATTGAAATTAGTTCCAATCAACTAACTAATAGCATCTTCTTAGACCTTCTTTCAGTGTTGTAGTTTGGCCTCCACCCTGAAGAGGGCACTGCTGGTCACTTTTAAGCAGATTAAGTTGATATAGAAACAAAGATGGGGGAGCTATACCAGATCGGGAAAGTCAAATAATAGTTTTTGCAGTTTGGTTTTGGAATATTAATACTTTTAATAGCTTAATAATTTGAGAAGTCGAAAAAATGTGAAAACAACTCCATCATTTTTCTGTTTATTCGGTATTTAACACAACTGACACAAAATATTATTAAAATTGAATTATTTTTTGTTCATTATAAAAATTTTTTTTACCCTTTTTGTCATAGAAAGCTGTCAACTCCATAGATGTAAAAGGGAACTCGGGTTTTTAAGAAAATTGCCGCTTGTCAATTAATCATCAGTTGATCGATAACATCAATCAGCTCTGGACACAGAAGTTTTTAGATTAACCTGGGAGATTTTTTAGAAAAGAAAAAAACTAGAAGTTGTCAAAAGTAAAGCATTTTTGACTTGGACTCAGAATATTTACAAAAGTTTCGATGTCGTGACCATCGTAGTGGTCTGAGTTTTGGGATCCACGACGTGATGACTTATGACAAAACGACACACTCTGCTGAGTCATTAAATGAAATATAACATTTGACTCTATTATGCCACATCTCAAATAAGAATACAACAGGCATTCAAGCGCTATTGTATTATTCAGATTCAGTAACTAAAGTTTCATCTCAGTAACAGGAATATATCACTGACTCGGTCCTGTTTTTTAAGAAAGGGTTTTATAATATAATGGTTTTTGTTCATTTGTTATGGAAATGACCAAAATATGGCCGCCTGCAAAGCAGAGCAAAAGCAAAATGAGTGAAATTAGGGAAGAAATCTGGTTTCACAATGACATCCAAACAGAATCTGAGACAGAAAGGAAGGAAATGGGGAGGAAGAACGTTTGAGAATGATGACAAGTAGAGAAAATAATAATAATGAAAAACAATCATCTTACAAAAACAGCTTAGAGAAACGGTGAGAAAAAAAAAAACAAGGCAGAGGAGAACAGCAACAATGACGACGATGAGGAGGTGATCGTAGAGAGACTGGCGGTGACCATGGCGACGTGGAGCTGCGTGGATGAGTCATCTCCTCCCCAATAATGAGGGCCAGCGTCGGGTCGTCTCTCACCTGCCGGTTTGGGGGAACCACAGAGGGAACGCAAACACTCCTCCATGACCTGGAAGGCAGAGACGTTCGTGATGGTCTGGGTCTGATCCCCTGAATCACATCCACTCCAGTCAGAACACACACACCACACACACACACAGAAAACACCTCCAATGAAAACAAAGGTTTTATTTTAAATTTTGATACTAAAAATTGCTTTCAGTTGGCTAACATGGCCTAATTTCTTAAAACAATGTTAACATCTCAATTAGAAAATGTGCATTGAAGTTCTTGTTAAAATTCAATTCAAAATGTGATTGAATGTTTTTTTATTTCTATAATCGTAGTTGGAAATCTGTCTGAAGATGAGAAATAATGTTATTATAATACTGATATAATATTGATGGTTTAAAGGTTCTATTTTTGTTGGATTGCAAAAAAAAAGAAAAAGAAAATAATAATTTTTAATATAAGGTCAGGTGATACAATCATTAGTGTCCTGAAAATACTTGTCAGAAATTAAAAAAAAAAAAGAAACGTAACATAGGCGCCCCGTTTGAACTTCTGCGTAAGAATGTTTTCACTCCATGCTGCTGTTTTTTATTTTTAGGCCGTTACGATGCACAGTGGTGAAACGTGAAACTGTTGCTGCGCAAGTTTCTCAACGGGTTGTTGCTAGGTTACCAGAATGAGTGAGTTAGTTGATGCTACCAGCCTTGTTTAGCTAGCTCAGGGGTGGGCAATCCTGGTCCTCGAGGGCCGGTGTCCTGCAACTCTTAGATGTCTCCCTTGTCCAACACACTTGAATCCAACAGCTGAATCACCTCCTAAGCGCAGTCAGGTTCTCCAGAGTCCTGCTAATGACCTCATTATTTGACTCAGGTCAAATAATGAGGTCGAGACACAACTCCAGGCCCTCGAGGCCCTGGGCTACCTGTTAGACGTTGAGCAGCTAAAGCCTTTCCTCTGCCTACATCCCCCAGAATACCCAGCAGTTTTGGATCAGAGTTCTGGGAAATCATTGAACGTTACATCAGACGTAATATCTATTGTTATTATCTGTGGCGATAGATATTGTTATTGATTTATTGTTCAGCCCCGACTGAAAGAACTGCAGCTGGAGCTTAAATTCACTGTTGAAACTAAATAAGTCAAAACCTTCATTCAGGTTTTGTGTAAGTGGTGAAAACAAAGCAGTTCAGCTTACCTGACTGCTTTTGAACTTGGATATCGATGTGGAAGAACGACAAATGATCTGAGCTAAACTTTAAATAATAAAGTGTTTTCTTTTTTCTCTTTCTATTGTCCTTTCTTTATTACACCTTTCCGTATTCCGTCCCTGCACTGTGCAGCTTGAATTACTGTTACTGGTCCCTAAAAATAGACTCCTCATCATGTATTTACTTTGAAAACGTGTCACAGTCAGTATTCAGTACTGTATCGTATCAGCAGCTGAGTGGTTTCAACAACAACGTCTATAGTGACGGCTGCTGTAGAGGCAGCCATGAGTGTGTGTGTGTGTGTTTAGGAGCAGATGTGAAGGCCATTCCTCACCTGCAGTGGCATGTTCACAGTTTGTGAAAGATTTGTTAGAATTCGGTTACGTTTCGTTTGATTGACTGATTACCAAAGCACTGATTCATGCATGATTCTCTTCTAGATATTCCTGTAGCGTACCACAGATGTTCAGCAGCTTTTGTTTTTCTTTTTCTTGTCCCTCCTCTGCAGATTACAAGTGGCCCCTTCCCTCCGACCTCTGTCCCATCTGGATCTACCTGGACGTCCTGTTCTCCACGGCATCCATCATGCATCTCTGCGCCATTTCTCTGGACCGCTACATCGCCATAAGGAACCCCATCCACCACAGCCGCTTCAACTCCCACACCAAGGCTCGCATCAAGATCATGGCAGTCTGGACCATTTCAGTGGGTGAGCGCACCGGGAACAAACAACATCTAATCAGATCAAACCTAATGTCTTACAGAAAGGTCAGATCTCACACTTTTCCTGAGAACGTCCTGTATCAGAAAATAAACATGATGGGGAGGGACTTTCTACTGAGTTAGTGTATTTGGAGCTAATTTCTTTGTTGGGGAGAAAAAAAAAAACTCTCAAGATTTTAGACTTTTGATTCTAAAATGAAAAACCAAAGGAACCACAGGGTGTGTTCACACCTGATAGTCCGGTAGATTTAATTCAGTTAAATCTAACTGAGAACCAAAATTGCAACATTTGTTACATTTTCAGCTGCTGCTCTTCTCTGTCATGCTCTGTGTCAAACGAAACAAACCCTTTGATAAACGTGTTCCCCTCCTCGCCTGTGGTGGCGCTGCACCAAGAACTACTGATGACACAAAAACCTCTGAAGAAGACACTGAGCGCAACTTCCTTCTTCACAAAATGGAAACAAAAATGGAGCAGCGTCAGACTTTAGTGATTGTTTGATTTCTATTTCGTCGTTGGTAAAAAAACTATGAGCCATTTCTCCTGCTACTGTTAGACTCTCACGTTTGGTTTGGTTGTATTTACCCAGAATGCCTTGTGCCATTGTCCATTTCATGCTTTTGTATGGGTCTTTGGTCTGCTTGATCTTCTTGGCGTTCCATATGCATTCCAGCCACGACGGAGTTCACATGAACCGACCTGAAACCTGGGTTTTTAGACGGACCAGATTTTGTTCTTTTGGTCCACATCGTAGTTCGCTCCTCCCAAATGAACTGGACTTTCTAGACAAACCAACCTGAGTTCAATTACAGCAGACTAACCAGGGCTGGTGTGAGTGAATCAGAAGTCTTTAGTTTGTCCAGAATCAAAACTACAGCACAAGTTTTTGTCCTAGTCTATGAATAAAAAAACCAAGCAGGTCGGGCTCATCTGAATTCATCGAATTACTCAAAGTCGTCCCAAAGCTGCGGACATAATCTGGGCTAGACTTGCAGGAAACCATCCTGAACAAACTTGCTTCAGTCTGGAGCCAAACAAGCTAAAAAAGATAATTCAACCTGACCGTCGCTGCTGACGGACGGCCTCAAGCAAGAGATAGAGGACGAGAGAAAGAAAGAGAGCGTGTCAACGCCGGCAGCAGAGTTGGTAACTGTCAGGACATGGAGCAACGAGCAAAGGACTGCGGACGGCAGATAAGTTCAGGCAGAAAGAGCGGGAAAGTGAGCAGGGAGGAGGCAAAGTGAGAAAACAGAGGCAGAGAGAGCAGGAGAGTTATTTAGAGATCACAAATCTCAGTGACATGGCTGTTTGTGGAGTAATTACAACATTTTAATTGTAGCTATTATTTACTTTGATCAATAGACTTAAAGCTGCAGTATGTAACTTTTATAAAGAATATGTTTTTTACACATTAAAACTGCCACCATGTTGTGGTGCTGTGGTGGCGCAGGTGCAAAGCACAACCCATATCTGGAGGCTTTAGTCCTCATGCTGGTAGTTGCAGGTTCGATTCCCGGCCTGGCGACATTTGCCACATGTCTTTTCAATCCCT
This sequence comes from Girardinus metallicus, assembly GCA_903067095.1. Taxonomy (NCBI): domain Eukaryota; kingdom Metazoa; phylum Chordata; class Actinopteri; order Cyprinodontiformes; family Poeciliidae; genus Girardinus; species Girardinus metallicus. Next base: position 13,747 of record CAEGAE010001477.1, read on the forward strand.
AATTTCCTGTCAAGCTACTTTCAAATAAAGGCCACTAGAGCCAAAAAATCTTTTTTTTTAAAAAACTGCTGCCATGTTGTGATGATTTGTTACGAGGCTGATAATCTGTGAAAAAAATCGACCTTCTCTGCATCCTCCATGACCTGTCTGAAGAAACGCACCGCTCCCGACCAAAAACAACCAATCAGAGCCAGGAGGAGGGGCTTAGTGCTGTCAATCAACCTCGTGTACTTACAAGAAAAACTTGAAATTTTTGGAATGTATTTAGTTGTGCTTTGGTTTTTATAACCTTTCCTAGTTTTATATCCACAATTTACGCACCACTAGACTGCTTCGCGCACTTCATTAAAAATACTAGTAGTTTGTTGTTTATTTGGCAGGTAAAAGTAAAAAAAATTTGAATTTTGAAATTCTATCTAAAAATAAAGATACTAAAAGTTTTGTGGCCCTAGAGTACTTTCGACTTGACATCTTTGGGGCCCCCGTGCCAAAAGGTTCAGACATCGCTGTCTTGAGTTAATTAAAGTTACTAGAAAATGATCTGAGAAAATAATTGCATAGTTTATTAATAGGTCAGCACACATCAACTGCCTCACTGAACTGTTTTAAATAATATTTTCTCAGAAAAGAGCAAAAAAAGGAAAAAAAAATCACTGAATTCCTTTTTGAAGTTCTAGTTAAATATGTAGAGGAATATAAACTATTTAGATATGAAAAGAATAACACTATTGTAATTTAAAATAAATGTTCCAAAATATACAAATTATTTAATTTATTATTATCCAAAAATATTATTTAATCTATTGTCATTCAAAACAGCGGAAAGTTTACAAGTAGCTAACATGAATAACATTTTTAAAACTGTAACATAAAAATATGAAATGGATGTAAATGATGTAAATTTACCAAGTAGTTTAGAGGGTTTTTTTATTTGTTTTTTGTTTTACACTGAAGATGATGTTGCTTCCTGGTTCATTGTCAAAATCGCTCCATGTGAAGCACATGATGCAAAATAAAACGACTTTAGTGCAATCTGAGAATCTACCGCGGTGATGGTTTCATCAAAACGCCAAATAGAGAGCAAGTATTAATCAAAAATAATTTGACAAAACCGTGTAGACACTGCCAGTTTGCTCAGAGTAGATTCCCCTTTGAAATATTTTTCATGTTACTTATATCATGTTATAGACTCAGTTAGCATCACACAAACTTCCTTTCCAGTTCCCAAAGGGAGAAACTGAGAAACACACTGATGATGTAAGAAGAAGGGATACAAATTTCCCCAAGACTTTTACTATTCTCTTAATTTATTTTTACAGAGGAAAATCAGGTCCTGATAATTAGGTTTTGCCCGTGTTTACAGCTTTACAACTTTCACTTTGCTGCTTTTCTTTCATTGAGTCTCAGAGAAGTAAATTTGGCCATTTGCAGTCAAATTTTTATGAGCGCACTGCAGCTGTAAACCTCCTGTGTGAAGGGTGGCGCCAAACACACCTTAGTTGAAGAAAACAGAAGAAAAAGAATAATGGAAAAGTGTGGAAATACATCTTTTTTTTTTTTTCCATTTAAACTTTCTACATCCCGTCGATTACAAGCCACACTTCTAACATTTGAAGCCCAGAAGAGACAAAATAAAAATTCAAACATTAAAACACAAAGCAGACCTGTGACATTCTTTTTCTGAAGTCATGCGCTGATCCCCTTTTCTACACAATTCATCTCCTGCAGGTTTCATAAACTGCTGAACAGGTAAATGAAAAATATATATATGTATCACAAAATATTTTGGTATTTTTATTTTCTTTAATTGTAGCCCAGAAGTACTTTGTCAAAATTGCCCCACAAGACCGAAGCTGTAGCTACTGGTGATCTAGAGATTTCTTTTAAAGACTATCTTTATCAGGGAATAGAAGAAATTAGAAAACGTTAGTGGGTGAGAAAAAAAGGCATTTATACTGAAGGAGCCATTTTAAAATAGAAGAGTGATGATGAGAGGAACTTCCTGCACTGACAATAAATTAATGAATTTAATTGCTGCCCTCCTTGAACACTGTCCAATAAAGAAACGGCTGCTTTACAAATGCTTGTCACGTTTTGTCCTACTTTTGAAGGACGAAAAGGTAATTTGATTCAATGCCTCTATTCCTGTTGCAGCTCCCTACAATAGACTAAATGATGAAGATGGATGGCATATCTTGTCCACCCAACACGCTATAAAAATGGCTTTTTAAGTAGGTTTCTTTGACCTAACAGTGTCAGAAAGTCTAACAGCACTGTCCATGACACACAAAAGTGACCTCAGAAGGCTGCAGTTTGTTTTATTGTCATTACAGCAAATCTCAATAGATTTGTATTGAAAAGTGAATTTATTTTGCCAATTCACTTCCAATAACATAACTGATATATTTCAAGTTCTTAATTAAAAGTTAAAAGTATTTTGTATATTTGCTGAGTGCTTGCTTTGGGCTCCTTTTGCGCGAGTTCAGTTTCCAAACAATCAGTTCTAGTCACACTGTAAACATCAGTACATCTAGGGAAAGTCCTGCTGTGGGAACTTCACACAGGACCTGAAGTATCTTGGATTCTGTGCCTCAAAAAAATCACTTTCATCTGAAAAGAAGAGTTTGGACGTCTGAGCAACAGCCTGTCTCTTTTTTCTCTTCACCCAATTAAGATGTTTCTGACCTTGTCTATAGCGATAAGACACATGATTAACATCAATAGTTAATATGTCTGATAGAATTTTCATATTCTCACTGAACTCCGATTCAGGACCGCACGGCATTGTGGGGGACGTAGGCAGAGGGAAAGCTTTAGCCGCTCAAATTTTCGCAGCTAGCTAAGAAAAATTGGTGCCATCAACTAACTCACTTACTCTTTGGTTACCTAGCAACAACCTGTCGTGTAACGCGCACAGCAGCAGTTTCATGTTCCTCCAAACGTAGTCGGTCGTAATTCTCGTCCTCGTGTTCTAGAGGTAGAACAAAGCGGAAGTTCACACAAAGTTAAACATTTACGACGGTGGACGCGTACTCTCTGGTTCACTGATTCACACAGGAAACAGTTCAGCGTCAAACGGTGTTTACATCAAACTGCTTCTACACCGAGCTCGTCGCAAATAGCCGCAAGAATGTGTAGCGTGACTGCCGCCCTAATAGCGCTAACAGGTGTGTGGCGGCTGCTCTGGTGGAGAAGAAACGGGACTAGACGCCCAACCAGCTCATCAGATTTGCTGACATCCATTCGGCTTGTGGGGATGAAGGAATTTGTGACAAGAAATGTGGGAAATCTGACTATCAAACCTCAACTGTCCACAGGCGTTTGAGGTTCACGTGCTCCACCCAGTGGTATGTGGGAGCAGTTTCCCACATATTAAAGCTGCAGTGCTTCATAATAGCTTAGTGGAAGGAGAAAATGAGCGCAGCAATTCAGGAAGAAATTGTGCATAAACGACAAAACGTTTGGCAGTATTTTGGATATAAAAAAAAACAAAAACACTATTAATAATTATTCATATCGACTGACATGAAATAAGTTTTTCAGCCACATCACCTAACACAATGAAGGAGATGGCTGTGGCTCAGTTCCTGGAAACCACTGCTGGTTCTGGAGGCAGGGTGCTACACCAGGCCAAGCCATGTAAATCTCCTCAACACTAGCTTTATTAGCTGTAGGCTATCATCATGTAAATGAACAGAAATAGACACCTAAAAAAATCTACAAATGCTTGAGTCCTCTTATAGCTGCCTATTTTAAGAATCTAAGCACCAAATATACCTCAATATGCATTAATTCACTCAGTCGTAGCATTACATCAAAAGCTAACGTCTGCGATCGTCCATGTCTTCACGCTTGAGGATACAGCCAATCAGTATCAAGGAAAATGGATGATGCTCCTGGATTGGCTGCTTTGCAAATGCCAGCCAATAGCATGTCAAGTAGTATTGTAGTAAAGTAGCTCGGCTTCCCCACCTGCATTTCCTTCAATCAGTTTAAATTTGAGCTGATTGATTTCAGCTTTTCTATGAAAAAAAATGAAAATCATGAAACAGTTGGACTTTCCACCGATAAGTTGGAGTTGCACTTTACAGGAAAAGTCGACTAAGTGGGAGTCGACTGTGCACCTGTAGTTTTTAACTCTTCTAAGACATACAGTAAAAACTCGTGTTTAATTGACAACATTTGGCTAAATAATGAAGAATTTGGTTGAAAATGGTCCTGGGATCCAATCCCAGCCTTTGCTCTGTCTGTATGGAGTTTGCTGGTTCTGGGTGGGTTCTCACCTGATACACCGACTTCTTTCCGCAGCCCAGAAACAGAACTGCTAGCTTAAATGTTCTCTCTAAATTGACCTTAAAAGTGTAAGGGCTTTTGTGTGTGTGTGTGTGTGTGACTGATTATTTTACTGTTGCGCTGTGATGGACTGACAACCTGTTCAGGGTTTACATCAACTTTGCCCAAACAAGATATAGGACCTACAGCCCGGCAAGGTCAATCAAGGATTGGTTGATTGATTAACTAATGAATTAAGTAATTGATTGATTGATTTCAGCTTTCCATTGAAGTTTGAAGACATCATGACCAGGACAAACCATGTCCAACCCAGAAAACCAGTGAAGTTTTGAGGTTTATTGTACAAGAACAACGCATCACATTGGCGTCTAAGTTATAATCACTAAAATTTTCATTGACTGTTGTTTATTTGGTTATTTATTTTAAACTAACTTCATTATTAGAAACTTGAAGTAGGCTTGTGCCACCCCAAATCTACTCGGTCTCATCAGTTTAACAACACAAAATCTTATGGAGTATTTATGGTCTAGTTTCTAGTGCAGATGTCTTAGTCCACTTGAAACGAGACAAAACTGACTTACAAGTAACTTTTCAGCAATATATAGGAACTTGTTTTAAGTCAATAATTCCTTAATGTTGACAAAGTACTGATTCCGTTGGCAGATTATTTCACTAAAAACATAAAAAATGTCTTGTGAAATAAGACATTTTTATCAATATTTCATCAATATTAATGAATTGTTGACTTAAAACAAGCTCCTACATCCTAAGTTACCTTGGCTCACGTCAATTGTACTGAGATATTTGCTCTAGAAACGTGGCCAAAAATACTTGATAAGATTTTGTATTTCTGCAGTGCAGAAAATGTCTCTTCCAGAGGAATTCATCAGATGAATATTTCAACAGGTAATTCTGAGACACAGTCCAGCAGCGGTGGGGGAGAACTTAATTCTCCTAAGTGTGTCAATTTGGCAGCTCTATTATAAGTCCAATTAAATAAGTTCAAAGAAATAATTGTGCATGAATAAGTTAAACAGTGGCTCGTCACCCTGATCACCACTAAGGGGTCCAGGTGGGAAGGAAGACGGGGCCAAAGATAGAAAAACAGCCAGCGACCTTTGAGTGAAGCTGCAGCCAGAGACGGCTTCCCTCTTAACTCGCAATCCCCATTTCGTTCCTCGTGTTTTCTCTAAACTTTATTGACCAGATGCACAGGGACTAATTCTTCAGAGTCTGTTGTCAGCCTCAGTTTAATTCCTGCGCTCTCCCCGTGGGCTCCGGGGTCTGCTTTGCGTCGCCTTCACTTCATTACCCCCGTCACTCGGAGCTGCTGGGACTGCTAATGACCGACTCCTGGCCGAGCCAAACGGGTTTGAATTAGGCCTCCCTTCCTGGTTCTGATCCAGATAAGAGGGTGACAGCTGGGACCTGTTCAATATTTACACTCTTTCCTTATGAAACAATTTCAAACTTTTTGTTCACTTTGGGGATAATTTCTGACTCTGTCGACCAGCATTTCATTTAATTCATTTTAAAGTAAATATCACATCCTACAAATGAACAAAGGTTCTTCTAGACACGCTGCATGTTGTTGTTTACACCCAGAAATTTTGCACATGTGCACAAAGCTGGAGGGCTAAAAGACTATTCGATTATTTGCTGTCCTTAATCAAGTGGCAGAACAATCTCATCAACTACATGAAACCTGGATTCGTAGGTGTTATTACTTTAGCACAGTGCGCCACAGAAGAAGGGAAAATAATGCAGAAAAACCATTGAACAATTCGTTCTTCTCTTTTCTCACTCTCTGTATCGGCTACGCTACACGCAGTAGCCATAGCAACTGATTAACAACAGCTCCGCTAATATTTTGGGATTGAACACCAAAAAACACACAAAGATTTCCCAAACATAGAGCAGAACATTCAGTCTGTTACAGTTTTATGTTGATGCTAATGTTGTGATTGCTAGTAAGTGACCGTCTGAACGCAGCAGTGGTTCACTAGATAATTTAAACACCTGCTCGACTGATGATCTGTCACAGTTGGTGTGTTGGTCACCTTTTTTTTTATTACTGAACTGAAACACAATAAATTCCACAACATATCTACATGTTAAAGTTGTCAAAGTCAAGCTAGCCTAGCTGACTTACTTCCCTGTCCATCGCTATTTTTTGAAAATTAAACCTTGTTACTAGCCTGTGAAATGTGATAACTTTTAGATCTTGTTCTCTAGTTGTCTTAGTGATGAAAGCACTGCATGCCTTTTTATATATATATCACACATGCATTTAAGATTTAGCTCGTTATGCTGACAACGTAATAACTAACCAGAGGTAGTCATGGTCGGCTCGTGACTTCATGTTGCAACATGTCTATACAAACGAGGCTAAAATGATTTAACCACACAGATTTTTACAATAAACACAAAAAATAACACAAAGAGTAAATAAAAAACAAGGAAGCTAGAACAAAATTATTATAAAATGTATAAGGTGTAATTAAAACTAAATTAATCCTTCTTCTAGATGTCACAACACATTGCGATTAAGAGAAGGTATTTATTTTTCAATAGTAAGTTGATGTTATGAGCCTAATTAATCTAAGTTCACTTCAGCTGGTGAGACATGGGCTGGTTTTAATGAGGAAGCAGCTCAGATCTACCACATATATAAAAAATAAATAAAACAAGTCCTGCTCTGTTTTGGCTCTCATCTCTTCTACTTTGTGCTCTTTAGCCCTGACAAAGTGACTCAGATACAGCGCGGTGTAGATGATGCAACAACAGGCTGCAAGAACTTTACTCCCCCTGCCTCACACACAAATATTTTATGCGTGCCTTCGCTTCATGCCTTAGTGACTCGCTAACAGAATCTAAAGAGACTCTAGAGAAAGCAGTGTGTTTTAGTTGGAGCAGCCTGTGCATGTTAACACGGCGAATATTTTCACCAAAAATCTGCACACTGGAGTGGTAACTTTGTCTTACTGTAGCCCATTAATAACACAAAACAAATGCAAAACTTTCAATAATTAAATAACTGTACATGCCAGATTCCAGTTTGCTCCTTTCAGGAGATCTAGCAACACACTGGGGTGTTTCTGGTAAGAATGAAGCTGGTTTAGTGAAAGGCTGACCGCCTATTGTCAGGAATTCAACTCCCCTACTAAAGAAGTTTTAACCTGTTGTTATGAGATCCAGAAGTCAAGGTGAATATTTTTTAATTTGATGCTAGAAGGGAAGTACAGTGGATGGTTTTGAAACTCGCTATAAAAATATTCAGAACTTCCCATTTCTGCTTCCCAATCTCCATCATCTTTCAGAAATGTTTAATGGGCTAAAAAAAAAAAAAAAAAAAAAAAATCTATGAATTGGTGGGCTTAAATCTGTGGCTAATTTTAGTTTAGTTCTGTAGAAACACACGTAAATCTGCAAACATTGGTATTAAAAGTGCTGACTTCTCAGTCTGTTTATGGAACCTGAATGGCATTTGACCATTTAAATCCAATTTTTAAAGAAATTGGTTCCACTTTTCTCTCAATTATTTAGAATACAAATATATAAAGGCAGCATTCAGTGGTTTGACTATATTAATTTTGTTTATTTGTTGCCAACAACGCCACCTAGAATTACCACCCAGGAAATAACAGCAAAGGACACAGGTCTGGTTTTGCAATAAGCCAGAGACAGTCACAAGACAGTAATAATAATAATTTATTATCACAATAGTAGTAGTAAAAATACCTATATATGAACAAAAGAAAATTCACAAAATAAATCCATCGAGGCTCATCGGCAGGTACGGCCAGGTCCTGGATGGTTCACTCCAAAATAAAGAAACCAATACACACACCCATGAAATCACAGTCACACCAGAAAGGGATGCCCCCATCCAGGCCTCACCACCGGTGGTCCTGTTGTCTCTGTTGCTAAGGTGTTTATATACAGCGTTTTTCCTATAGAGGAAGAAAATGTTTAATCCATGCAAATGGACACTTTGTTAACCTTGAGGAAAGAAACTGTCTCTTTGGCTGGTTTTCTTTTTCTTGAATAGCGCTCTGATTCACTAACCTGAGGCTAAAGGTCTGAATAGTTTGTGTCCAGGATGTGTGGGGTCTGCAGAGCTGTGAGCACAAGTCCTGGATGGAGGGAAGGTCACCATGATGATCTGATGTGCAGACCTAATTGTCCATTGCTGTTTGGATTGAGAGCTAGCAAAAGGCTACTAGCTTCTTTAGCTTAATGTTGTACTCTGTTTCAGCAAACACCTGGACAGCAGTGGATTGCACACTCACTTTATTTTTCAGATATATTCACTTCAACCATACAAAACCTATAGACGGCTCTGGAAAAACAAAAATAAGGGACCACTGCAAAATGATCAGTTTCTCTGACTTTAATCTTTATAGGTTTATGTTTGAGTAAAATGAAATTTGCTATTTTATTCTATGAACTACTGACAACATGTCTCTAAAAATCCAAGAAAAAATTGACTATTTATTTTCAGAAAATGAGATTGAGAAATGGTCAAAAAATCGACAGGGCAGTGCTCTCAGACAGGGGCGCAACTGCATACTTTCTGAGGTGAATGCGATCATGTCATCGCCCTTATCCATGCACTTATAAAATACAGTAATTAAATTCAAACCATCGTGGTATTTAGGTTTTTGTTATTATTCCTTCCTGATATGTGAGTAAATTGCAGCCTAGAAAGCAATTAAAAAGGAATGAAACAAAAAATAGGCCAATATTTTATCATTTAATATATAAGTGAGCCACAGAGCCTCTAGATCCGCCTGCAGCTCTGAGGCGTTTTGTTAGCATGTTTCCTTTCATTCTTATAGCTTGATAGGTGATCCAAACTGACAACCCACATTAATAAAATAATAGTGAAATAACATTGACCACAAAACACTGTATAATAAAACATAACAACATTTTTTCTACATATAAAGCCCTAACAAACTAATGTAGAAAAAATAAACAGTTTCTCTTCACAATATTTATTTACCATTAATCTATTTGTATAATTTGTTCTTTAATTTGCCATTTATATTTTTCGGTCTCAAATGATTGAGGGATGAAGAGACTCTGATGTCTGGTTCTTTAGGGTCTGACGGTCCGCAGTCTTCCTCTCCTGTCTGATATCACACAGCCTTCCGTGCGTCACTGAATATCGCCGACACATTTTCTTTTTAAATCGCTCCTATTTAACTTCACTGTGATTGTTCAGCCTGGAATGTGTGTCTTCCCACGACCATCTGTATTTTTGCCAGAGGTTTTACTTCTAAGGTGGAGAATCGGTGGACATTTTAAAAAGACGCGGGTTGACAGCAGCTCACCGCGCCTGCGTGGAGTCTGTCTCTAGGCAACCATGACAGCAGCGTCCCTATTTAGCTCCCACAACAATTTAGCTGACCTTAATATTTCCTGTGTTTTGTTTTGGTCATTATTCTTGAGCAGGCACGTGCAGGGAAGGTGGGCGAAGGGGGCTTGAGCCCCTGCCCCTTTTATCCTTGATGCCTCTAGTGCCCTTTTTCAGCTTTTTTTTTTTTTTTTTTCAAAAAAACATACTGTGGCGCAAATATCTTAGCACTCTTGAAATAAGAAAAAACTTACACTGTTTAATCAGTATGTCAGAAGGCCAGCTTGTGCTCCTCAGCAATAATATTTAGCTAATTATAATAAGGTAGCAAAATAAACTGATCTGGCTGCCTTCAGTCTAATAATGATTCTCAGTGCCTCCATGTTGTTCAGGGTCCATGTTGAGGAGGGGGGGGAGGGATCTGTGCCCTCGAACTATCAAATTATGGGCAAGAATATTTTTTCATGCACTGGTTTGTGAATAAAAACGTAGGTCTGATGTTGATGTTAGAAAAACTGTTTCTATTTATATTTTCTTAATTGTCCTCACAATAGCAGGAAAAAACCCGCCTCGCCCCTAAACACAGAAAAGCTTCGGCTGCAGAGAAACTTCTGACTTTAACTTAATCAGGCTGCTGAAGGCCCAGTTCGCTACAGGCAGTCTGAGTCGGTCCCACCCACATAGAGAATGTCTGTCTTTATATCAGACATCCTGATAGAAGACAAGGTACTGCGACTGTCACCGCAAGTCGCGACGCAGCTCGAAGCTTTTTTAGATCAGCTCAGCCTCCAGGACTGTCAGCAGCAGAAACAACATTAGACCTGTTGGGGAAAATATACTACCTTTGCTTTGCATTGTACCCGCATGATGGCAATGATGTAGTAGGATCCAATTAAATTCTTGATTAATATGGGTTGTTGCCATGTTGTACAGAGTTTTAAGATCTTGTACAATGTGCCCTTCTTTGACTTTGAGCCCCTGCCCCTCCAAAGGTCTCTGCACGGCCCTGTTGTTGAGCTCTGTGTGACAGCCTGTATCTATCAGACACGTACAGCAATACGGAACAAATTGCGCCCGGCATCGGTTCAATACGGGACACAACAATTAACAGTCAACCCTAACAAGACAACAACAGCCACCTGTCATTTTAGGTTAGCTTAAGCTAACCTGAATATTTACAACCCTCCTGTTGACACACTAACATTACTTACCTGCTGTCTTTTAACCACTTTGAAAAGCTTTTCTTCGTCTCTCCAACATCTTTATCCCTCCCCCTCCTCATTATTCTGTTTTGCGCCCCGGAGTTTTTTTCTGCCGCCCCATCTTTAGCTCCGTGTTGTCCAGGGCACTACCACCATAAAAATTTAAAAGAAAAAAAACTCGCCTCAGCGCGTTCTCGAAGCTACCTGTATGTGTGTATGCGGAGGGGCGACGAGAGGGGTGGTGAAGGAACAGGGAATGGGGAGGGGGGGTGCGTCTAATCAGTGCCGTTCCCCTATTTCTGATCATTTCATGCATGCTCAAACAGCTGTTAAATACAGAAAATGCCGACTAGAAAAAAATTCCCCACATCGTTTTGGCGCCCCTCTAGTGCAGCGCCCCTATGCGTTGCGTACAGTGCATACCCACTTTTTGCTGCTCTCAGATCTCAAATAATGCAAAGAAAAGTTCATATTCATTTATAAATAATAATACTAATGTTTTAACTCAGGAAGAGTTCAGTAACCAATATTTGGTGGAAGAACCAGAAGATCCAGTGCAGTGGTCTCTTCTTTTTCTCCAGAGCTGAAAGTATATATATATATATATATATAAGTATATTTACAGTGGTTTTTTTTTTGTCTTGCCATCTGAAGACGAATATATCTGATAAAACTCAGTGCATGAATATAACACAATAGTGAGAATTTGTACAACCTTCTTCTCCAGAATACCAATGAAACACATGCAGCATGTCTTATGGGGCAGTTTGAAGAAAAAAAGGGACCCAGACGGGGACCCAATCATCAAGCTGTAGCAGGTGCAGAGTAAATACAGACTTTAATAACATCCTGGTGGAAGAGAAAACACAAGCACTGCTGGAGACGTGGAGTCAACAAATACATAAGGCAACAGAAGTGGAGACTAAAGGTGGGACAGGAAGTGGCAATGATCCAGAAGAGAGCAAAGTAAAATAGGCTCAACATACAGCATGAATTCTGGGAAATGAAAAGGAGGCGTGGCACAATTAGGAGTTAAGCTGACAGAAGTGAACAAAGTCAAATAATTAAAAATGAAACAGAACACAGGGGAACCTAACAAACAGAGAACTCCAGGTGTTTTTGTTTTTTTTTTGTCTGCTTTAGTTTAATTACCCGCCTGACTTTTGTTGTTACTAAAACATCTTAAACAATATCAAATCATGTCTGTTATTTTAGCTTTTAAAGGAAAATCTTTCTCAAGATCAAGAACTGTATAAATAGACATGTCCTGTCCTTTACAGCTCAGGTTATTCAGGTTCAGATGAATATTTCTAACTCAAAAATAGAACGGTAATCTGAAAGCTTTCTAACTCACCAGCTGATCAGCAGCGGCTCGCTCTGCTCCTCATAACGGACGAAAACATCAGCTCTGTTCCTTAAATAGCTCTCAGTCCAACGCCTCCTTCAGTTTGCTGAGCTTTGATATTTCCGGCTTTATTTAGCAGACTAAGTCAGGTTGCGTTGACATTTTCATTCATTTATCTTCCTTTTTATTCTCTTGTCTTTATACTGTAGTTTTTTTTAGCTGATTTTCTTCTTTTGCGTTGTGTTTTATTTTGTCTTTAATGAGACAAAATACTGTTTTCATGTCATGGCAAAACAAGTCCATTAACTTCCTGTTATAGGTGATTGTTTCTGTGGATTCCTAGAAAAATGTGTCATGTCCAATATGGAATATTAATACCACGTCACGTCACCAATGTGCAAAGAAACGCTGACACTGAAAAAGTTTATATATTCGTCTTCATAGTTTCATACCAACAAAAAACTCAGGAATAGGATTGATTACTCAGCAGCTTGACATATTTTTAAAAAATATTAAGTTCTATTGTTGTTGATCTCGCAGCATCATTATAGCCTTTTTTTCCACTGAGAGTGGAAAAGAAATACGTGAAAGAACTTATAAAATAGTGTATCTATTTTTCTGTTTTCTATATCATCACCTTCCTAAGATGATGACCTTAGTCATTTTTTGCCAAAAGTGTTTTTGTTGTTGTTTTTTGTCTAAAACATCTCTTGGAAAGAGAAAGGCTGTGATTTTTTTATGTTTTTATTTCTGCCAAAATAACTTTTGGCAAAAAAATGACTTGAGCTATTATTTTAGGAAGGTGATGATATGACACCCTCAGTAGAGACACGTTTCAGATTTTAGCGAGCTGATTTAGTTTGTATAATATACTTTATGTGGTTGTTAAAATGAGGTCTGTGTCCATAGTTTACTATGGACACAATACTATGATCATGTGGTGACACAAAGTCTTGTATCATCATTAACATCAGTATCGTAAACCCTCTGCAATCTGAGGTAAAGAAATAAATATGGACTAACAGTGGTCTGAGTAGAGAGCCCTGGGGACCCCCACATGATTTTATCTTACTTAAAATCCCAAATGTTATTCCAATGTGAAAGTAAGCTAGAAAAATCTTAGTAATAGTGCAGATGCTTTAACTCCACCAGGCGTTTGCTAATTGCTGCTGGCTAGTCTGAAGGAGCTGGGTGGGGGAGTCACAGCAGAGGGCTGCTCTGTGAATAGGAAGCGTGGAACCTGCAGCTTGAGGAAGGAGCTTTGTTCTCGAAGGCGGAGCTACATCCACCCAGGCGTTTTGCACAACTGAATGGTCGCCATGGAGATTAAAGGATTTTTCAAAGATGCTTGAAAGAATCACATCAACAGTCCAGGTATGTTTTTGATTGGAGAATAACATCACAACATGATGTAAAGCTAATAAAAAGTCAATTTTACATGACACTGCCCTGTTAAAACCACTGTGGTATCATGTCTTCTTTCATTAATTCTGTTGTTTTTGGCTCTGTAAATAATTGTCAATACTTTTAAAGATAAACTTTCATACACATGCAGTGTGAAATTGTTTTTATAGTTTTATTACACTAAACAAGTGACTCGATTTATACTGAAGCATAGAAATACAAATTTACCGTGACTATTTAGTTTTATTTCTGAGCATCCTAAGATTACTTCAGGGTGTTAAACCTTTTTTAAAAAGTTTCTTGCAGACATGTTGGGCCTTAGAATCGGTGTGCAGAAATGAGGCTGCTCTGTGACGCAACGGCTGTGAAGTTGCGCGGAGTCGACAGGAGGCCTTGCTGAATAATGTAATGTCACTATGCCAGGCTGCAGGTCCCACCCTGCAGGTCTGAACCAGCCTGAACACGCCTCAGTGCCGCCCACACGCCGAGCGGCATTATGTCAGGCTCTTTACTGAGCCGAGCTCCGCTTTCAGACTCACTCTTACATTGTCTCTTTGGGTTCATCAGGAGGAGGCTGAACTGGGAGAGCGTCTGTGGGAGTGTTGTGGATGTCAAACCAGGCCTTGCTAATGTCTCCCCGGGGGAGCGGAGTCTCGCTCTAACCCGATTGGCCCAAACATCGGCACTTACACACGCTTCTACAGACAATGGGACACATTGTGACCATGCGATCGCATGAAGACACGCGTGTGTAGGCGTGTGTGCGTGCGGGGGTGTGTGTGTGTGTGTATGAGAGCATCTTTAAAAATGCATAAATTACATAAATTAGAAATGTTAATGTTCACCAAAAAGTTCCACACAGCCTCTGGCTTCTTGTTTGATGCTTTGAAATCAGTCACAATTTTACTTGTTTTGGAAACGACGAAAAATGCAAAAAATGTGTCAGTTTAGTATTTTTGTTGTGATGTCACATTGTTAGCTACCAGCAGCAAGACTTAGGAATTCCTGAGTAACGAATGTGTTGATTTCAAAGAAACCACGCAACCCAAGCCACACCAGGTCTTTATAACTGTAGAAACTGTATGTAAAAAAATGGAGATTTTATTTCTGAAGGGGCAGTATTATGTAAAATCTACTTTTTTGAGCTTAATGTCATGATGATGACGTCCCCTCATCAAAAACACAACCGAAGTGTTGCCTTGATTCTTTCATGCATGTCTAAGAAATTGTTTGATCTCCACGGCAACCATTCAGTTGTGCAAAATACCTTGGTGGACCTAGCTCCGCCTTCAAGGATGAAGCTCCTCCTCGTAGCTGCAGTTTCCAAGCTTCCGAGCTACCGCCTCTGAGAGCAGCCCACTCCTGGAACCTCCCACTGTGCTCCTTCAGACTAGCCATTAGCAATTAGCCTGGTGGTACTGAGCATCATCTGGGAGCTACTTCTCGGTAAAAACGCTGTTAACGGTTTCACAGAGGAGCGAAGTTGCGATGACTTCCTGAAGGCGGAGTTTCAGAAATCGCCGGAGCTTCTTAAAGAGACAAAGGCCCAATTTTAAGATGTTAAATTATAAAGTCAAATTTATTTTCAGTCATGTTTGACAAATGATATATAAATATATATGATTTTTATAAAACTGAAGTCAACAAGTTACTTGATTTTGCTAAAAAGAAATGGTTGGAAAATACATAACCCTGCCCCTTTAAGTGCAAGAATATCCACATAAAAGTTCCCACTGTAGCAAAGTTCTTTAAATCTTGATGTAGAAGGAATACTACAGGGTGTTGAAATGAAACCATGAACCAAATGTGCCCGGGAAATAGACAGTACTGCCCCTTTAAAATTCTAAATAGCTCGTCGTTTCATGAGAACGTTTTGAATGTTGTCTGATGAATAAATATTGCTCCAGCTCAGGGATCTCTGCGGTCAACACACACACACGCGCACCCAGCGCAGCGTGTGTGTTACTGTATAGAGGGGGATTAGGCTGCAGAAGGCCAAACAGACTGGTTTATCAGCTGGTCTCCTTCCAGTTCCTGGTCGGCCCACCGTAGCACTCCCACCAGGCCCAACACCGAGCCGTCTGCCTTCCAGCGGAAACACTCTTTACATCCATGTGTGTGTTCATGCTCAGCTCATGCCTTCTGTTGCGACTCACACACAGATGGTTATTATTTTCTATAATGATGTGAAAATGTTGCTGTTTGTGTCTGGCGTGAACACGCTGACATACCCCCGTCTTCGCTCCGGCGGTGGCGGCAGAATTAGATAAAAAATCGGATCTGAATCAATCAAATAACTTCATCTGTTTTACATTTTACACTTTTTTTCCCCTTCAATATATGAAAACTATTTAATGAAGACTGACAGGTGAGAAATGAGCGATAATGTAATGCAACCTCACTCTGATACCATCTTTATTTAATTAAGGTTTTAATTCAAATCCCTCTGACACTTCAGTCTGAGGTCTCAGATGCAATAAGCTGCATAATGAGTTATTACAAAAGGACAGGCAGGAATCGCAGATTATTAGACATTGATCTGTCATTTTTAGTGCAAGATTTGAACAATCCTGGACTTTGAATAAGAACAGCAGTACTTTGAACCTCTTCTAAAGGAAAGGAAAGCAAAACTTTTGTTAATTACGTGTTAGACTCACAATGATACAAAATATAAGGATAAGAGGAAATAAACTCAAAGTTTCACACACTTTGTAGATCATAGAGAAATGATTTGTTTCTATTGTTTTGATGTATTAACTTGCTAATGTAGTTGGAAATGACAAAAAAGTGTAGAGATTTTTTGGATACTAAAGTTTTGAGGAAGCTTGACAATTAAAAAGAACGATGGCTGGATGGATGGATGGATGGATGGATGGATGGATGGATGGATGGATGGATGGATGGATGGATGGAGAATTCTGAATTTGACTGTTCTAAGTTAAACAGAGACTCCAATGGAGGGAGATTTAATTTTACTCTGTAAAATCATATTAGTTTAAAAAAATCTCATTCTTGTGTTACAATATCATCATGTGATTAAAACATAATCGTTGCATAATCAGTAAAACGAATTCCTAACTGGACATTTTTGAAATAAATGATTGAAGCCAGTTGATGAGCTGATTACATGAGGAATTGTTAAGAGAAAGAAAGGAAGAGGTTTGGTGGAAATATTCACAAATTTGAAGGTTTTTAGCTTCTTTATTAGTTGGTCCCACTCTGTACTTTGTCTTTACCTTAAAGCTGCAGCATCTAACTTATTTAAAAAAAATCTTTTTTGCATATTTATCCAAACTGTCTCAAACTGTAGTTTCTCTGCCTTTAGCAGCAAGAGCATGAGGATGATTGACAGCGCTAAGCCCCTCCTCCTGGCTCTGATTGGTTGTTTTTGGTGCATATTTCCCGACAGTAACAGCAGCTCATGGAGATCCATCTTTTCACAGATCATACCGTCACGACAGTTTCAACAAAAAAAACAAACTTGTGTAAAAGTTACAGGCTGCAGATTTAATGTTCTTCAACTTTCACTGTCAGAAACAAATAAGAGGAGGACTTAAATTTAAAAGAGACAAGTTTTGTCAGAGCAAAAGACACGGACATGAATATTATATGTAACGCTATATAATAGTTAACAATGGAGAAAACACATAAGAAATAATAAAGTCACTGAATAGGATTTAACTTAAGATATTTTTTTTTATTTACCAAAGTAAAACATTGGTGTGTATATTTATTTTCCTTCACATTGTTGTCATTTGGCAAAAAATAACAAGGAACAGTGTATCTGTGATCATAAACCAATATGTTATGATTCACTTTGCATAATTTTCTTTTCTTTCTGTAACTGGCATGATAATACAGTCAGTTAATTCACATTTCCTTTGCCTCTCAGAATAGTGAACCAACACTGCTGCCGGTTTCCTTTGCAGCAGCTTTTCTTGGAAAAATGAGTCAGAAGCTGCCAGCTCTGTGCTCCTGTAGGAATGACATCTGGCAGAAATGAAAAGAAAAAAACCCCCCACAGTGCCGGCTCTTCGTCATTAGAAGAGCATTTGTCAATTTTGCAGCCACTTGTGATCCAAGTGTCTTCTTGTGCTGGGAATCAGGACAATGCAGCAGGATTTCAACGCTGTAATCTGACCACAGCTGCTGGTTCTGATGTGAACAGACCGTGATGTTACGCACACATCTGGGCAGATACGTTACAGAGCGGGAGGTTGGCATTAATGGAGAGAGAGGGAAAACAAAGGGCAGTGTGTGCGTGTGTGTCAATAACAAATAATGGCTATGTGTGGGTTAAAAAAAAAAAAATCTCTTCATGGTTTATTTAAACTATTCTTGTCATAACACTGAGATGAGGCTTGAACCGGGTGACTCATGCCTGTAATTATCTCTTGGGTTTTTTTTGTAAAGAAGATTCACATTTAATGACACTTCATGACTTGGTGAGATGTAAACTGTGTCTTCACAGAAAAACATGAGAAAATAGACACTGCTTTTACAAAGTAATACGCTACGGTTCACTGTATCTATTATACATTCTGCAATAGGATCAAAATGTTTTTGTTTTTTTTTGGCTTGTTTGAAATCACTTTTCAGGCACCGTCTGGTCCGTTCATCAGAGATTATCAGATAAAAACTGACGAGTTTTGTAAATTTTGACAGATATATTTTGTTTAACATGGACTCTATGGGATGAGTTTGGTACCTTTTGGTTCTGATTGCTTGTCTCCAGTGATTACCAGAGTTTAAATATGGAACGTATTAATGCTCATACAACAATGTTAAAATGAAAACATTTATTTCTAAATGTCACAATTAAATGTTTCGGATTATATAATCAAACAGGAATAACCTGACTAAATTACAGGGTGTGTTTTTATATGTTGATTTCATTTATTAAGGGAAAAAAAGCCGCTGGAAACAATCTGGCCTTTCATGGAAAAGTAATTACGCCCTTGTTAAATCAATAATTAACTGTTAGCTATATTTTTTTGAAAGTTAGGTTCGGTTGATTTTCCCTAGCAACGCCGAGAAACGATTACTACCCAACCTGTGAATTGATGCTGTTTCTTTTTAAAGGGGCAGTATCATGTAAAATTTAAGTTTCTGAGCTTTACATCATACTGTGATGTCACTACCTTGTGAAAAACATACCTGGAGTATTTTAAATATTTCATGCATGTTTGAGAAATCCTTTATTCTCCCATGGCAACCACTCAGGAAGCAGAAAACGAGTAGTGCTGAGTTCATCAAGACGTTGCTGAATGTTTGATAGAGGAAAGTTGTTGTGATGACTTCCTGAAGGCAGAGTATCAGAAAGAACAGGAGCTTCTTAAAGAGACAGAGCTCCAATTTTAAGGCGTCAAATTGCAAAGTTTGATTTGTACGGCATTTTTATAACAAGGTGACATAGTTACTTGGTTGTGCCATAAAATGGCACCATGTGGCTGAAAAATACATAACACCGCCCCTTTAAGTGCAAAAATATCCACATGAATCTTCGCTCAGTCGCAAAGTTCTATAAAACATGATGTGGAAAGAATACTACATGTTGTTGAAAAGAAACCAACATAGACCTGAAAACGTACCTGCTGTCATAGCAACGGGAAGCGTATGACGGCAGGTACAAGCTGTCACAGGGGAACCGTACCCTTTGGCTAAACTGAATGTCGCCTCAGGCTCTCAGTCTTCAGAGGAATCATCGCCTGACCGCTCGTCGCTTCGTCAGCAGCTGGCAGAGCTGAACGCTGGATTTCCTCTGTTTGAATCATCTCATGCATACAGTGTCTGTACTCACCCTGAAAAAACACTGGACAAAAGCACATAAAGATGATTCAGTCAAGATATTCTACAGCTGGTGAAATCAACAGTGACGTAGTGAAGGCCGTCCATGTTACAGTGGACTAGAGAAACTCTGTAAACATTCTACATGCTGCAGCAGATCATTGGATATTTAAAAATAAATGTTAGCCACTGAAAAAATTCAAAGCGGTCATAAAGGAAGATTTATTTTTACACTAAATGTGCCAAGTTCTATCACAGATAATATTTTTGGTGTGAATTCATACATCATTGGACCAATAAAATTATATTTACTGATAATGTTTTTGATTTTCCGAGCCAATCACCGCGGTTCTTGTGGAAAATGAAGTTTTTACATGTGTTTTGGTGTCAAATCATAGCCTGCTTATCTTGAACTGCAGAAAACACACACTATGTATCTCCTTCCTGCTAACGACTGGTGTGAGACTCACAAACAAAGTCCTGAGTTTCAGTTTTGGCATCTGATATCATCACTTTAAAGTTGCATAAAAAACAATTAAAAACGATGTGAAAAAGTTCATCCAAGTCATGATAACAGGTAACATTTTATGGCAATAACTGGTTTAAAATGGTGAAAAATAACAGCCATTTAAAAAAAAATGGCCATCATTTTGAAATTTATGTGGCCAGTAGGAAAAATGACCTGAAGGGGGAGAATGTTCATTTTTATGCTTGTATCCACAGGGAAGATTTTTACCCAACATAGAGCTGGGAGAAAATGTTTCCCTCCTTATAGATTTCCTTTTTATGTCACACTTACATGTTTCAGATAATCAAATAAATACTGGATAAAGGTAACCTCAGTAAACATAAACAGTTTTCAAATGGTGATTTCATTGAATAAGGGGGAAAAAAGCCTCAAAAACCAACGTGGGAGAAAATAATTACTCCTCTTTGTTGCATCATGAAATGACCTGCAGATAATGTAAAGAAAAAGTAAACATAATCTTTCTGATGACTGTTAAATCTCAAAAAGCAACACATCATCTAAATCTTGAAATTGATCCAAGGCATTTCTAGTAATTTGTGATGCTAATGAGTTAAAGAGGTAGCCATAATCCGGAGCACTTTGTCACCTCTTTACATCCCTAAGTGTGACACATCGGTGTTGTACAGACACAGGAATATGTGCAGGCTTGATATTACTTTCCTCTGTAAAACCTTTGTTGTTGACGCGTAATATTTAAAACCCCTTCATGTTTCCTTAAGCAGCTGTACTCTTTTTGATAGATCATCTAATAACTTCCACAACCCGCAGGATGGTAGCAACGTCACATGAGACCCCGTAAAGACAAATGTCCAGCCAAAATATCATCGCACTTTATTACCGTGACCATAGCCACGCCGCGAAGCAACATTCACATATTTATGAAAATACAACACTGTTCAGGCCATTAAGCAGCGCGGACAGGGCTACGAACGCATCAGCACTTCAGATAAAAATTCTGCTTTTTATTCCAACGGCATCATAAGCAGCGATAATAAGCACATGCGCTAGCTGGCATTTACTCTAGAGGTAGGATTTTCTTTAAACGGCTCTTCAAGTTACAGATTTCCTACAGAAGAAAATGTACGTTAAAAGAAAAGTGAGGAAAACATGAACGGCTTCAGGTTTTCACTTGTTATTCATTTCTTTGCCCCGTTAATCATCAAGATGAAATTACTAGTCAATCAAATGCTGCCAAGTTCTGACTCACCAGTTGAACATGTATTATTAGGATATCTGAATCTTTTTTATGTTGCTCAGTTTGGTCAACCTTTTACCAAATGCACCGAAAGCCACTTTTTGTATAGAAAAAAAAAAGCATTTTATATTAATTGGAAGATTTTTATTTTTTCTCTGTGGTGAGCTTATTAACTAATTGTGATATTTCTTTTTAAATAAATGAGTATATTTTTTCTACTGCTGGTTCAATGGAGATGATATTTTAGCTCTTCATCTCAGAGTTAAACCACGTTTAGCTGGAGCAGATTGCTGCTTTTCTAAAAGATTAGATATATTTTTCAAAGGGCATTGCAAATTGTCCTCTTTTAAAATCACGTTTCCCTGTTACTGCGTGTTATGTTAGACTACGCCGCGTTGCCTGATCAGTCTTCAAGCTGCTAAATCCTCTTCCCCTTCGTCTTCTTCGTGACTCTCCCTCCTCTTCCTCCTACCACTTGATCTCTTTTTATCTTCTCCTTCACTTCTGTCAGGTTTTCTGCCGTCTTGTGTGCCGTGTTCGGAGAATATTAAGTGGAGGGTTTGCCATCCAGGGGACTTTGGGGAAGGCGGAAAACACAGAAAGTAGCTTTAGGTGGTTTTTTTGTATGATTCCAGTGAGATACCCTGAAGGGGTTTTTGACGAATCAAAAAACGTGTATATAAATAATGTCACTGTGACCAATGACATCAATTATTGTTGGTCGGCATGCATGTTTTGCTCTCCCTCAAGACTCCTGAGGATTTCTTTTCTCATTAAAACCTTTTCCTGGCATTTCTTAAACCATCTCTGGCATGAACTAGAGACAGGAGAATGTAAAACACTAAAACTAAAATAAGAAGAAAAACAGAACAGATAAAAAATTTTTTTCTCTAAAGCTGTCTGTATATGCATGTTTGAGACAAATAAGTTAATCGAAAACATCTACAAATGTTGCCTCTCCACAGTACAAAGCAATGCTAAATCGGGGAGGTTTACCATCAACTTGGATGAATAAATAATTACAGCCCAAAACATCAGTGGTAACACACACACTGGTTCATCAGAGTGTTGATGAACCATGAATCATAAATACTGCTCTTGAATTCAAAAAGTAAATGTTTAAAACATTTGCACCATATTTAGACGAAATCTTTGCTAAATTCTCTGTTAAAGTTGCTGCTGAACTCTTTGGTATCACACCACATTTGTTGGGACAATAAAAATCTTTTTGTGCAACCTGAAGATTTGTAACATATATGATGTGTGTCAGTGTCATAGAATGAGTGTGTTTTATGTCAAAACAAAGTAAATTACTTTTAGTCTTCTGGAGATGAAGGTTTAATGGTTTCTACAGTCCGAGTGCCCCAAAGTTGTGAAATAATTGTTTACTAAATTAGTCTGAAAATAATGATTCTATTATAATTTCATCGTCATATAACCATCAGTATGTGAAAGTGAATAAATTTGTGTGTATCAGTATATTATAGGTTGCTAAATTGAGTCAACAACTCGATGGGTTTCCTTACACAGAAGCGCTTCTTAAAGGGACAGTATTATGTATTTTCCACGCATATAGCACCATTTCATACCACAATCAAACAACTATGTTAATTTCAGCTGTAAACAAAAGGATATATTCCAGCAAATATGACTTTAAAAAACGGCTTCTGTCTCTTTAAGAAGCTCCTGCTCCTTCTGAGACTCCGCCTTCAGAAAGTCATATTAACCCTTTATCAACATTTTTAGAAGTGGCTCTTATAATGAGCCCAGCAGATGCTCAGTTCTATCATGTGTTTGCTAATTGCTGCTGGCTAGTCTGAAGGAGCTGAGTGGGGGAATTGTGCCAGAGAGCCCCTCTGTGAGGCGGAAGCTTGGAAACTGCAGCTTTGAGGAGGAGCTTCATCCTCGAAGGCGAAGCTAAGTCCACCCAGACGTTTAGTACAACTGAATTGTTACTACTGGAGATTAGAGGATTTCTCAAACATGCATATAAATAAATTTGTTTTGAATAAATTATTAGCATGCAGACTTTGCTTGCTTGGTAGTTGTAACATCCTACCTTATATTACCAAATATATCGAAGCAGTCTGAACAGATAGCAAAATTTCAAAAATGAATCAAGTTGATGATTACAAATCTATATAGTGTGCAGATCAACTATGTGTGCCATAGAAATACAAGCTATGCAATAACGTGATGGGAGGATCTACATTCCTGTTGGGACAAAACAGTGAACCAGACACTGACAAAGCAACAAACAATGGAGTCAGTAGGAGCAAAACAGCTGAATGCGATTACAGAAAGATGGAAAAAGGCAATAAGAGGTCCAGTGAAACAACATAGTGATGGCAAATAACTTAATAAAGCAGCAGAATGAGGGTTGAAATGGCAGCAAATGCGCATATGGAGAGAGGCACACGAACGGAATCTGATAAAAGGCCGCAGGGCTTACAAAACCCAAACAAATTACTGCACCTTTTCATACAATAATTGCTCGAAGGTTGATCCGTTTAAGTGGAAAAAATGACAAGCTGTCCTCCCCCTTACTCTGAACCATTTCCCACGACAGAGACATTCTGCTTTATGATTCTAAATTACACATAAAAACCCTGCATTATTTCACTGTCAGCAATTGCTTCCTGTAGACTTAGATTCTTGGGCTGCCCAGGCTCATACAGATGACAAAGCTCCACAGTATTCAGTGTCCTGTTAGATATCCAAACATACTGAGAGTGAGCTGTCTTTGACTGCCTTGTTCCCAGTAGTGAGTCACATTTTTAGTCTGCCAGAACTGATGATCTCCAGCCTTCACCCCAAAATACTTCCATTCCCTTTATTCTCCACTCTGGCGTTTTCTTTGTTGTGGAGCTGGTAATGGGAACGCACTAGGGGGGCAATTGCTCAGTTTATGTTCTTCAGTCCTAATCCTGTTGATGTCATGTACAAATTCCTCACCATCATACAAAACCTCTTGGCAATACAATATTTGATTAGGTTTACCCAAACTAATCTGCTGATGTGGGAGTTTTGGTACAGGAAACCAAATAAAGCAGTGGGTCAGAAGATATAATTAATCAACACCATAACAAACGACTGGAGGCATCCCCACCCTCTAGTTTTACTTGAGGAAAACAAAATGGAAGGTAAAAAAATGGTAGGCAGTGCACAAAAATGAAAATGGAACTGCGGTGGTCGCCTGATCCCTCAAAAGAAAGGTCAATGAAAACAAACAAATCTTGAAAGGGAAATTTGATACAAATTGCTGTCCTTGTCAGGAGATTTTAGGTGATGATGACTCAATGGCTACTCTTCTACAGCTAGATTTTCTTTGCTGTGAGTAAAAAATGTAATACCGCAAAATTGTCAATCTTTCATAGCAGGGTTGCAAAGGATCACATTTACAGCTGCAAGTATTTTTGCGTCTGTCTCTGTCAGCCTTACACATTCAGGACATTGTCTTTGTGATAC
Organism: Girardinus metallicus; assembly: GCA_903067095.1. Lineage (NCBI taxonomy): Eukaryota > Metazoa > Chordata > Actinopteri > Cyprinodontiformes > Poeciliidae > Girardinus > Girardinus metallicus. Next base: position 38,332 of record CAEGAE010001477.1, read on the forward strand.
AGCTCAATTTCAATCAAAGTCAACATCTGTTTTCACGTCTTGCTATATATCAGTTCGATTTAGGTCTGGGCTTTGAATGGATCACTTGAACCCATCAATATGTTTCAATCTAAAGCCTTCCAGATCAATTCATTTAACTCCATTCATCTTCCCATTAACGCCAACTATTTTTCCATACTTCTTGATGCGCGGAATTAGTTTTCTGCCAAACGTAACTTTGTGAGGCTTTGTGAAAACTAGGTCAACAACTTCTATTTAGGTCTCATCTGACTACAGCAACTTTCTTTCACTTTTGCTCTCACCCCAACTTGACATGTGCAAAACTGTCTTGACTTTCTTTCAAAAGTCATTGCTTTTCCCACCTGAGTATTGAAGCTTTAATTGAAGTTTTCTGACATTTTCTTCTGCTTCCTTTCCTCTCTGCAGGCATCTCAATGCCGATTCCCGTGCTGGGACTCAGAGACCACTCCAAAGTCTTTAAAAACGGAAACTGCCTGCTGACAGACGACAACTTTGTTCTGGTGGGTTCCTTCATCGCCTTCTTCGTTCCGCTAATCATCATGATCGTCACCTACTTCCTGACCATCCACGCCCTGCAGAACGAAGCCACGCTCTGCTTGGACCAGCTCGTCCCGCGGCCCAAATGGAGCACCACGTTCACGTTGAGCTTCTTCCCTCAGAGCTCCCTGTCCTCCGAGAAACTCTTCAGGCGCTCCATTAGCCGAGAGGTCGGTGGGAGAGGAAGCAGCGGCGGTCTCGGCGGCGCCCGGGGGAGCATCTCCGGGTCTGTGTTCGGACGACGCACCATGCAGTCCATCAGCAACGAGCAGAAGGCGTCCAAGGTGCTGGGAGTTGTGTTTTTCCTCTTCGTGGTCATGTGGTGCCCGTTCTTCATCACCAATGTGCTGATGGTCGTGTGCCACCACGACATTTGCCACCCGGAGGTCATGGAGGGTCTGCTGAACATCTTCGTCTGGGTCGGGTACTTGTCTTCGGCCGTCAACCCATTGGTCTACACACTTTTCAACAAGACGTACCGCACAGCTTTCATGAGGTACATCCGCTGCCAGTATCAGCCAGAGAAGAAGCCTCTCCAGCTCATATTGGTGAACACCATCCCGCCTCTGGCCTTCAACTCCACCCAGCTGCCCTTGGGCGACATGGGGAGGTTACGCAACGGGACGATTCACGGTGAGACGGAAGGAAGGGAATTCTCCCTTCCGGGAAAGGAAACGGAGAAGTGCAAACAGGGCAAAAGCCAAAGAGACAAAGATGAGAGCAGTGTGTAAGGAATATCAAAGAAAACCCTTTGTTAAAGGTAACTGTACACACATCAGATAAAGGCCTACACTTCATCTGTTTGGTCTTTTTGAGTGAAGTGTTTGTTTGCTGAAGGTACAGTGACTGTCCCTACCTCTTCAAAGTGTAGAGAGTTGAAATCTTCTTGTTGTACCAATCAAAAAGGCAGAAGGCACTTATAAAAACATCCCAAATAGCTTCAGTTGTAAGTGCACAGTTCAGAATAATCCAACATTTGATCAATTGACAAGACCCGGAGCAACTAAAGTAAAAGTTCATTTTCCAAAGTGACGATTGCGGATTCAAAATTTCCATTTTAAATCTTGCTGATTTCTAATTACATACTTCCACTTAAAGGAAGAAATTTACTCTTAGCCACCCGGCCAAACGAAAGATGTCACTTTTACTAAAAATAAATAATTGTATTTTTGTATATTTTTTCTTCCCTTGGGCACTCACCTGCAGTAAACCCAGCAGCTCGTTCATTCTGCCAGCTGCCTGGCATCCCACCTTCCATCAAACTGTACCTCTGGGTGGATCAGAGGGGATTATATTGGATTTGCTCCCACTTCGTGGAACGAAGGTGGCAGAGAGGGAAAACCTGGCACACCTTGACTCAAAACACTCACAAAGGTCAGATTAAGCTGCCAAAAAAGAAGAAGAGAAAAACTTTCTGCCTCTGTTTTGTTGAAACTCTGTACGAGTAACGTTAAAAGGTTTATATTGTCAAGCGTGAAGATGATTGTTGCATTGTATTGCTGATATGAAGACTGCGAAATGAGATTAAATAATAGCAGGAAATGAAGAGGGTTTAAATGTTGATGTATCCCCTTGTAAAAGTCACAGCTCATATTGTGTTTTTACCAAACTATGGGTGCACATTTTGAGTCGTTTCAGTCATAACACATTGTGTTCAGTGCTCTGATAGGTGGCAACCACATGTTAAAACTTTTGTATGAAAATCTGTGAATGTGGAACTGCTGTGAAAGACTGAATTAAATGACTCATTGATGCAGGATGTGGTGTCCAGGCCAGAGTTGGACATTGTACATCATTTTCTGGGACTTGAAGTTACGACAGCGTAGCACGGCCATTGTACAATGAAAAAACGGAGTAAATTTCCACCAAAAAAAACAGAGAAATTTTGAGATTGATCTCAGAAATCTTCTAGAAAATCTCAGAAATGTTGAGATTAATCTCAGATTTTTTTTTTTTTTAGAAAAACCAAGAAAATTTCTATGCTTGAAAATTTGCTAGAAAAAGCTAACATTATTAAATTATTATTTTTTAAATCAGTTTTTTTCCCCCCAAAAAATAGGAAGAAAAAAACACGGAATTTTTTCAACATCAAAAGTCAAAAATTTTTAACTTTTCAAACTTAGAGATTTCTGTGTTTTTCCTTGAAAATTTATGAATTTGATTCTAAAATTTTTGAGCGTTTTGGCAGAAATTTACTCTTTTATCTTTTTATCAACAATGGCCCTAACATGCCATTGATGCAGGATGTGGGAATAAAGCAGAACTGGGTTATTTTAATATAAATATGTTATTTTTATATTATTAAAATTGTCAGAATGTCGTGGAAGCACTAAAAATTTAGTATAATATGGGAAAGTGAAATCAAGTCCTTTAGTTTATTCTTCTGCTTGTGAAATAAAGAGCAGAAGTCCACAATGTGAGACCAACCAGTGGCAGGAAGAACCTCTTTGTAACCAGTAGCGAGCATTGCCATTTGTACAATTGCCATGGTTACTTGCCCACTTGTGAATGACAGACTTCTCTACAGAGAGGGTCTTAATTGGCACAGATGAGAGGAGGGGGCTCAGGGACATAAAAGCAATCATTTTGGTAAAACATTTTTAAGATTTCATGCTCTGGTATTTTTTGTCACTTAGCAGACAGATGTCATATCACAGTGAGTTTGTGGAAAAGTGAATAAATCCTGAGAGATGTAAAAGGCTGATGGCTAGTCAGACTCTCATAGCTGTTTTTAACACTTTAAAACAACTGAAACTGTTCCTATCTCTGAGATAAAATACTGTACTGCCAGATATTTACTGCCTATACTTAATTAAGACAATACTGTCAGGAATGTGGCTGTTTTCTCAGCTTAACAACTTCCATGTTACTATGTTAAAGTTACGTCGATAGCGGCTTCAAAATATGTCAATCATTAGGTCTGCCGGAGGAACAAGCCACGGAACATTTATGCTAACGTGGCAGATTGTTAGTGTAGTAACAGGGATGTTGTTTGGCAGAGGAAACAGCAACTTTTCTTTTTTTTTTTTTTTTTTACAAAAGTCTCCTATGAAATGGTAGACAGTTATTAACTCTAATGTAAAGTCGAGTTCAGTGGGACTGGACATTTTCAGTTCGAGTTGCTTTTGATTGCTAGCATGAAAGTGAAAGTAGCTGTTAGCCTTGCACCACTCAATGATTTCTTTAATTTTCCACTACCTATTTCTGAAATAAACACAAGAAATCCCATTTCAGAAATTCTCTATGCCGATAAGATGTGACCAGAGTTTAATGCTAGATATTTAGCATTGAATATCTAGGCAGATTTTTAATGTGAGATGAGCAAACAACTTGCTCACCTCCCAGAGGCTAGCTAGCATTTGTACCATCTGCCTTCCTTGACTGTTCACATGTCAAATTCACATCAGCTGAAAGCGACATTTTAGCTTTTATTCACTTAGCCTCAACAAAAATGTGTTACGTTTTCCTTTGTTTGCTTCTTCGCAAGTTGCAGGGTCATGAATGGGCATGAAGTCGTTTTATCGTAGAGTTGGATAACTAAAAGACTTTTCTCCACTTCAGGGATTGAGTTTGTTAAAATTCATATACTTTCAACTGATCACTTCACTCTGTGTCCAGCTCTCAAATCAACTGGGACTTGAAGAAGGGCCGCCATAACCTAATACTGGAAAAGAAAAGACAATCTTTAGATATATTAAAACATGTCTTAAAGAATGTGAAAACCACACAACTTTACATTTTGGAACAAGGCACAGATTGTTCAGAAATGACCAAATTAGCAGGCTGTGTCAAATGGCTAACATTTGGAAGAAGGAAGGCTGTGAAAAGTAATATCTTACAGTGAAATGTATTAATTAAATAGATTCTTAAATATATGCTATCATCTAAATAGTTAGAACATATTTCCTCCAAATGAACACATTTTAATTCATGACTGAAAGTTGATGGAAGTTTTGTTTTTTCATATACTTTACTGCCTTGGTATATTTTTTCATTTTAAAAAAACAAACGAAAAAAAAAACATGTTTATGATGGTATACTGAAATGAACTAATGATAATTGCAGACGTTTCAATACACTAAAATTACACAAAATGTAAGCAGGATCACATTTTTTCCCCTAATTTCTTTGTTAGTCTGTCAGAATCTGAGCCATATCCTAAATTGTGATGCATTCTTGTCTAAACACTAGTAGGAGGTTGTTAAAATATTCTTTTCTGTTTATGGAATCAAGAGTTTGGGCGTTTCCTAGCCACAGATCAGGCGCTGCAGACCTGAGAGCCATGTATCACATTTTCCTGTCTGGCATTTCATCTTATGACTCTTCATAACAACCTAAACTTTCTGCATATTGATATGCTGGTGTCAAAACGTTTTGCGTTGATAGTAGAAATCAACAAGCATTTATGTCTTGTTAGATAAAAGAAAATAGTTTATTTTAAAGGCAGATAGGCTTAAAATCTGTAACAGATAACTTCAAGTTAGCTCAGTAAATCTCAATAACCAAAAAAAAAAAATGAAACTCTTGTTACACTAAATTTCATGCTGTCACAGTCAACTGCCAAAAGCTGATGTATACAAATTATTTATTGTCAGCACAGATGTTATTACCACGGCAGGCTGGGAGCTTTTGTCACGTCGGCAAAGGATTTGGGTTTTAAAATAGCCAAAATCTGTCGTAAATAGCAACAATAAAGCTCAGCGGGTGTTTGCTTTTTGCTCAGCAGTCGAGAACAGACACAAAACAATTCATTATTTTGCCAAAAAGTACATGTTGCCGTGTGAGTCAGCAAGAACTACGAGGTTTTAATTGCTGCGATCACAAACAGAAATGCTAGACTCGGTGTACTTCTGAGGAAAATGGGTTCTGTTGCAATACAGAACTTACTCATTATTCGGGTATTTTATTCAGATTCATTTTCAAGTAAAATGTTCCCCACTGAGACCTGGAGAACTTCCCCCTAAAAGGAAGCGAGGGTTATAAATTACTGTCACAAAGTAATTCCCGTGATTCTAGTTCCTGTTGTGTCGGGCCCATGCTGTGGTGGTGTATTCAAAGTACTGTCGTAATCAGTCAGAATGGCCATTTCCTTTCCTCTGAAAAAAAGAAAAAATTCTGGTTTTAAAGCTCTAGTATGTAACTTATTTTTATTTATTTTTTTTTACATATTTGTTAAGATTTTCACTGTGTTGTGAAAGTTTAATATAAGACAGATAATCTGTAAAATGATCAATCTCCTCCACCTCCCCCCGTGAGCTGCTACTGCCGTCTGAAGAAAATGCAGCAAAAACCACCAATCAGAGCCAGGAGGAGGGGCTTAGTGTTGCCAATCACCCCCCATGTACTCGCTGATAAATGTGCTAATGGCAGAGAAAAAGCTTATAGTTACAGGAAAACCGTTTATCTTACATGAGATCAGAAGATATTCTTGATCGGTGCCCTTCACCCAATGCTAACTAGCTTTAGCGTTCACTACAGGATCTGCTATCAGGAAAAAGTCACATTGTAGCAGAGAGAAAGGGGGAAGACGGCCATTTCCGTACCACTCCTACTGGTGGCAAATAAAACAAGTTTTGGTTGAAATGAAGCTGGACCCAGTGTGATGACGTGACCTGGCTATTTGTGTTGCCGTTGCGCTGATGTGAAGATCTTAAAAACTCTCTACTGATGTAACTCTGCATCTACAATGTGACTCTGGCTTGGAGGAGATGTATTTTTTTTTATTTATTTTTCACTAGTGTCTATTTTGGGATTTGATGTTTGATGGTGGCAGTCACATTTCTTTTGTATGTCGAATATTGATGTTTAATGGTGACATTTATTTTTGTTTTAAAGTCAAAGTAAAGAGGAAAAAGCAGGAGAAATGTGTAAGATTCTTCTTCCTTAAACGGATTTAACAAGAGTTAATGATAAAAAAGTTTCAGGGGGAAAAAAAAAAAGAGTAAAAAAAACAGTCCTCAAACTAATACCGTTTACATTATTTAAGAGAAATCAATATCTTGTACACCAAGAGCCCAAATAATCTAAATCCCTTGGGCTGTTTGCTGAAGGTTTTTTTCAGTTTCCTTAAATTTTCCAAGTCTGTTTTCATGTAAAACTTCCTGTGCACAGTATCCTCAAACGCTCACTGCTTAAAAATTCACCCACAAAAAAACCTTGTTTACTGAAAGGAACCAGGCAGGGAGAAGGAATCAGAGATTGCTGTGGAACGAATACCAATGTTTACATTCTTCTACCAGTGATTTCTCTCCAATCCCTGAACTGTACTTTTATATACATATATATTAGCAAAACCACCATCTCTAGAGCATTGATAATGCATAATACATTTGGATAAAAAATGTTGTTTTCCTTTCATCCTTTAGCCTTTTTCAGAACTTGGACTGAGCTATTAGAATATGGCCAAAGCTGTTTAACAAGTTAGATTTCTGCAGTGGAAAACACCAGATCAGATCATAATGTCTTTATGTGACCGGTAACCTGTTAGCTATTGAAAAAGTGATCGCAGTCTTGTAAAATATCAAGAACAGTTCAGGGATTTTAGCTTGGAATATTAGAATCAGAATTAAAATGTTCAAATTTATTATGTCAAAGTTCTTAGTGTGAAAGAAGAAATAGAACATTTTATTGTTCTCCCAGAGATTGTATAGAGGCAGATTTTTTTGCAAAAAACAGAGAAATATATGAGATTAGAAGATATTAGGCAACAACCAGATAAACCTGCTGTAGCTCTGTCAATTATTTTGTTTTTCTCTCAGTTCCTCATCTTATTGATCGATCATAATATATTTAAAAAAATAATCCACTTTTCTTCAATATTCATCAGCATGCGAATTTAACTTGCTTTAAACAGACTAATAATGGGTCTGCTCCAGGCCTTATGCAGCTTAGGTGCCTAATGATGCATATTTAACACATACCTTTGAGACACTTTATCTACCACTTGGTAGTTGCTTTACAAAATTGAATAAACAATTTAAAAACTTATGTAATATAATTTCACAGTAGCAGCTTCAAAAACGTATTCCTGTTTTGAACATTTGCTGTTTAATTTAACAGAAAAATCAATGCATTTCTTATATAATAAGAATATATGACGGCAGCGATAGGTTCACAAATAGCATAAAAATTCATGCAGATGTGGGACCCGAGTGGTAGATTTGATGTAACAAAACTGTAGGAAATGTGGGCAGGGTTTTAAAAACAAGGCCGATAAAAGTTAACAATTTATTAAAAAGATAAGTCGCTAAAAAAGAAGATGCTGGGCAATACTGTGCAGGAGAGTAAATAAATAAGTGTGCGGCAATCTTCAGTCCTCCAGTCCTGGCGTCCTGCTGCCCCTTTGGTCTGCCCGGCCCCTCCCGCTTCAACTGCACATCCATCCATCCATCCATTTTCTGTGCACCACTTGTCCCTAGTGGCATCAGGAGGGCTGCTGGTGCCTCTCCAGCTAACTTTCCGGGTGAGAGGCGGGGTCACCCTGGATAGGTCACCAGTCTGTCGCAGGGCAGCACAGGGACAGACAGGACTCACAACCATACACACACACTCACACCTAGGGAGAATGTAGAGAGACCAATCAACCTGACAGTCATGTTTTTGGACAGTGGGAGGAAGCTGGAGTACCCAGAGAGAACCCGCCATGCACAGGGAGAACATGCAAACTCCGTGCAGAAAGACCCCGGGCCGGGAATCGAACCCAGGACCTTCTTGCTGCAAGGCGACTGCACCACTGTGCAGCCCTTTCCAACTGCACAGCTCCCCTTTTATTTCTGATTTCCCGGTCTGCACGCTGCTTAACTAATGGAGAACACCTGTGCCACCGAAGTGGAGTCTCCGGGTGTGGGTGGTAACGGCACCTCAAAAACAAACCACAAAATCAGAAAAACATGCAATACAATAAACCACAAAAATAACTAATAGGAAAAGTAAATAACGTCAAAATAACAAGCAAATCCAAAACAGCAAATGTAAGAAACATGAAATCAACTCAAAAAAAGGAAAAGGAGGCCACATTACTACACAGACATTTCCTTCTGAGACTTAATGGTTGAAAGTCTACATTTTCCACACATTTAATAGTTCTTCGCACCTTAAAATGTCTTTAATCTTTTCTTAAAAAACATTCAATATTCGCGTGACGGCAACAAGTGTGAATGGAAACATTCAAGCTGTCATGTCAGCCATACTGAGAGTTGTGCCTGATGACTCAGACATAAACCTCTATAATCATGTTTTGCTATGCAGACACAGGTAGAAGTAACAGATGTGAAGACGACGATCTTCTTCAAAACTACTAGACGAACAGGACTGCCCCCGCTGAGGAGTTTTCCAGCAGCTTAATCCTTTTCTCTTTGATTCATTAGTAATGATTTCCTTTCAGACAGAACCAAATTTGGAACGTTACACGTATTATGCTGGAACCAGTGATTTAAGAGGAAGGAGAGGTTGTCATATTGAACTAATCTGTTTCGCCCCGAGCAAGAGCTGTCCAACCGTCCAATTTATCTTTATAAAACAGTCGTGGGCAGCCCACTCCATCTGTCTTCTGTTTAAAATAGCACTAGCCGAGAGCGTTTGTCCGCTCAGAAGCGCACACAGAGAGCGTCATTTCAAAGACAATTACAAAGTGCAGGTTTTAAACGACCGATAGGAATTAGAAACAAGACCACTTTGAATTTAACATAATTAATTACAAGGCCTCTTTAATATTTTTTTTTTACAAAACCATAACAACAGAAAAAAAAAAAAAACATTAAAGTTTGTTTTTACAAAGACATCTATTTGTGTGTGCCATTCACAGCCTTTGTTATCTGGCTGTTTAATATTCTTACACACACATGCTAACAAAGGGTTTTCTTACCCACATGCAGAAACAGTTCTCAGTGATTTATTCACACAGGTTTTAGAGGTATTCAAAAATAACTTTCAGTGAACCCTGGAAGCACAACACATTTGGGAAAGGAAGAGAAGAAAAGTTAGACGGGGTTAGCCGGAAGGTGAGTATTTTCAGGTGATGTTCATGGAGCCGTTTCAGCGCCAGAATTAAGACTGTTGCGGACCCAGAAATGACTACTTGCTTATTGAGACTATATCCACTCAAGCCGGCTATTGATCTGATTAATGATAAACTGGGACTGGCAACTGAGCAGAAGCATATTCACTTGCGTTAGCTTCGAAGCCACTAGCATGCTAGCCACTAGCCTAAGCTGGTCACCCACTGATTTGGTGTTTTCCTCTGCTGGCTATTAGCATAGATAGGTTCGTGTTGGAGAGGCTGTGAACTGGCATGCCTGGGCTGGTCACCCACAACTCGTACTTTCTTCTTTAAAGGAAACTTGATTAAGAAATGGTTAGCATACGACGCCTGTAAGCGACATCCATTAGATGCGTTTACATGTGAATCCATTAGGGGGAAATGAACCACATTTAGCCTTATACAATAATGTAACTCACCAAAATGTTTTCATCAAATGTTTTTGATGAAAACATTTGTCTGTTAAACATCTTTGACAAGAAGAAATCAGTTTGGGGTGTTTCCTAAAAGGTGATAGAAACAGTCTGAAATACATCCTAAATGTTGCTGATTTATTAACTATGTGTAACGGGAGAGTTTAATTTTTCCTTTGGGAACAAAGCTGCTGAAAAACTGAGCATGTGGAGATTTCCAATAGAACCTGCCTGGGTTTTGTCCTCCGATCTCCTCACACATGGCACATGACACGACTGTCCTGTGGGGAGAGCCCCTGTTCAGAGGGCCGAATTAAAATTTTGATGACCAGGTGACTGCGCCGCTGCTGACCAGTTCTCTTTTCCAGCTCATCAAACGGGACCCATCTGCTTTCTTCTAAACACCAGCATCTCTTTGAAGTGGCTACCAATTTACTAGAGAAAGATCTCAAATACTTAAGCAAACATGTTGAGCGCAGAAAACCTAATGTGAAGCAACATTTAGCCATCAAAACAGTGCTGAATTTAGGCTATGAGGTCAGACTGGACCCTCAGGCACAGACTGCTAAGGCAGAAACAGAAACGTTCACAGCTGTATTGAACGGAGTTTTTGCAAACTAAATAAAAGAGCTTAAGCTTCGTTTTGCAATAAGGAAAAACAAGAGGGAAAATGAGAGCTGCAGATTATTAAAAAACAAAGAAATCATTACTGTGCTTGTTCATTATGTAAAAAAAAATTATATTACATGAATAATGTTACTTTCCAGGAGGAAGTCTCCACACTGCCCCCAGTGGTTTGACGTTGCTCAGCGACGTGAAAGTTCATTGATCCATCAACATAAAAAGTTTGCAAATCAAGATGGAGTCTCTTCCAATGAGCTGCAACAACAATGTCCTTTTCTTACTAGTAATTTTGGAATTACTTTGGTGTTACATCTACAGTGTCTAACTTTTATTTAGTTATACATTTTTTAAGTTTTTTACATATTTGTTAAAGCTTGCCATGAATGCTAACTGTATTTAGCGTAAATAGTTTTCCTGGAATGGTGAGTTCTTTAAAACCACAATTTAAAACCACAATTTATAGGAATAAAAGTATCTTAGCCAAAAGTTGTCAAAAAAAAAAAATAGAGTAAATAAGCTTATTATTGACAGTTAAGAACTACTAAGATCTTTGTGTTTATTTTCTGTCGGAGCTTGGGAGTCGCAGTTGTACGACTGTTGGTGTAGGGAAACGGTACGCCCACACGTGTTTATTTTGAATCGTACCACCCGGGCGGCAGCATTGTAGACTTTCACATGTTGGGTTTGAAAGCTTTGCATTTCAGTGCCAGAATATGTCAATCATGACAACTCATGCTGGATCTTTATTTAGCAGCTCGTTGAAACTGGGGGACTTAGAAGCAGCGGGGGTCGTGTGGGAAACAAGGATTCTCAAAGGCTTACACCTAAAAGATGAGAACATTGGCTTTGCAAATATACATTGGTGAAATATGGAAAGTGTAGAATAATTCGCTAAAAAAATACTGCAGAGAAGTCACTTGAATTTAAACCTAAGATTAGTTGCAAAGTTTTATCCACTTAGTCTCCGTATTGGTTTTCGTTTCACTTTAGACCTCAGACAACTCTTTAAAGGTGACAGTTTGACCAGCTGCTCTTTTTTTTTTTTTTTTTTTTTTTTTGTCTACGCATCGGTTCCACCTCTGGGACGCTGGACTCTTTCGCCTGTGCTAACCTTTTGCTTCTTAGTGTCTCGCTGGCTTTCTGAAAGCCTGCTGAAGAACGCATTTTTCAGAGCCACACTTAGAGGAGCTGGGAAATGCTTTGAACCTGCAGAGAAAAAAAAATAAAGTCCTACACCTTTAAAGTCTCACGTTAAAGGTCAGTACTGGAAAGTCAGAAAGAAAATAGGCGAAAACCTCTTAGTAAAAAAGGAAAGGGACAGAGATGTTAAATATTAATCACATTCCAGCTTTTAGTTAGATTTTCTTGACTTAGCTCATTGATCTTGCCGTTGCGTGTTTAATCTTTCAGAGGTTCTTCCAAATCATCTCTCCTGGGTTTGAGGCGTCTTTTAAAATGTTCTGATATGACCTGAATTAAAGATTAATCGTTATATTTCCACTCTACCTGTACTTCCCGTGCTCATTGTATTGCTAGTAGAACCTGTCATATTCAACGCAGGTGAAAGGTCTACTGGAAAACTTCATCCTGATCCAACATTTTTTGGTAGCCAAAACACCACAAGAAGATGTTTTGAATACCTACAGTTCATAATGTTATTTATTTTACTAAAGATGTATTAGCATGTTAATTCTTATGTACAGACTAACCGGTTTTCATTCATCTCGTAGCCAAAAACTGCTAGTTCAGACACAGAAGAGTCTTCTGTTTTAGTGTAGTTGAATCTCTCTGCAGGCAATCAAACCATTTTAATTACCTTCCAAATAGATGCTCCAGTGTCCATAAAAACATATGACATGTCAGATTCTTCTAGTGTGTTTCGAGGGGTACCACAGGGTTCTGTTTTCACTATTTCTTTCTACTGCCATACTGAAACACTTAAATGATCATTGGATACTAATAAACACTCAGATCTTCATTAAGATTCATTATATTTTCTGTGCAACACCAATCATTTATCTTCATATCTATCTGGTCAAATCTTCTTGACATTTTCAGTGTGTGTGTGTTTTAGATAGTCCTGCAGACTCTGTTCAATTTGGGACCAAAATTGCAACATTTGTTACATTTTTAGCTGGTGTAGTTCGCATTCACACTGTACTGTGTCCAACTATCCAAATAGGGTTTCCACCCGTCCCGTAAAATACGGAATCGTCCCATATTTGGTTGTTAAATGCTGCGTCCCGTATTGAACCGATACGCAAGTTGTTCCGTATTTCTATAAATGTCTCATACACACGCCTATCACACACATATCAAGACTAATTGTAACAATAATGACCAAAATAAAACACAGGATATATTAAGGTCAGCTAAATTGTCATGGGGACCTAAAGTAGCCCCAGAACGCTAGGGACCAATGCTGTTGTCACGGTTGCCTAGAGACGGACACTCTTTAGGTCGCGGTGAGGTCGCGCTTCTTTTTAAAACGTCCTCGACCCGACTCTCCACTGTTCTTAGAAGTAAAACCTCTCGTAAAGATACAGACGCGAGAGAGTAGATACAAATCCCAGGCTGAATAATGTTAGTGAGGATGAATAAAGACAATTTAAAAAAATGTGCCCAGTTTGGCGCAGTTTGCTGCTGTATGAATGGATCGGGTGAGGAACACTGCAGACCCGTCAGAACCTACAGAACCAGACATCAGCGTCTCTTCATCCTTCAGTCATTTCCTGAGGCTGATATGGTGCAGAACATTTTGCTATGACTAAGTTTCTTATTGTGCTTTTAGTCGACTATACTGGTTTGATTATTTGCTTATTTAATGCATCACAATATCAGCCAAAATAACACAAATGGTCATTTAAAGGACAAATCATACAAATAGATTAACATTAAGTACATAAATACTTCCTACTTTAAAAGTTTTGTTAGGGTTTTTTGTATGTTTTATTTTGAAATGTTGACATATTTTATGAATTCATTGATCATTTAATCTATTATTAATGCACCAGACCCAGACCTGCAGTCGTTGGGTGGATCTAGAGGGGGGCCGACGGGGTACCAAATGAATTATATTAAATAAATGTCTTATGTTTATACTCAGCGGTGGATTTTTTTAACCTTCACAACTTCAACAATGAGTTAAAAATTGTAGTGCTGCACTTTTAGCTGCTGTATCAAAATATGATCACACTTTCCATCTGCCAGGGATCTGCAACCTGGATCTCTGGAGACACAAGTGGCTGTTTGGCTCACTTAATATATCAAATGATGAAATACTGCGCTGTTGTTTTTTTTTTTTGTTTCGTTCTTTTTCAAGTGTCGCCCTGGAAAAACACTGACTATCCTGGCCCCTGTGGTAAATTAGGTCTTGAACCAGCCTCCAAACCCAATTCTTATTTCTATAAATATTTTGGTAATACTCTGTAAAATACCAGAATGTTCACATAACTTTTATACTTTTGGCTGTCTGAGCACACATTTTGAATATTAAATCAGGTGTTATGACCAGTTACTCAGTACTTGAGTAGTTTACCAAATACTTTACATTTGCTTAATTAAACGTGTTTAAGGTATACTACTCTGATTGGAGTACAATTTTGGGGTACTCTAACCAACTATGCTTGAATGATTGCTCTATGGATCACTTGTTAAAAACAACAAACATTGCCATAAAGTAATGTTTATCTCTGCAGTGGACATCCCATCCCCTGAGAGTAGGACAACATGCCCTTATTTTAATTTCTGAAAGGTGGCAACCCTCCAGACAAGTTGAAAAACCAGTTCCCCTCCTCGCCTGTGGTGGCGCTGCATCACAGGTGACACATAAACTTCCTTCTTCACAAAATGTAAAGAAAAATGGAGTATCGTCAGAATTTAGTGGTTATAGGATTCCTCTTTTGTCTTTGGTAAAAGACCACGAACCATTTCTCTTGCTAATGCAAGACTCACATGTTTGTTTTGGTCGTATTTACCCAGAATGCCCTGCGTTGTTGTTCGCTTCCTGCTTTTGGGGTCTTCTCTGGTCCACTTGGCTAGGTTTCAGGTTCGGTTTAGGAGTAAGCTGTGAATTGAGTTTAGTTAGGCTTAGGGTTTGGTATTTCCTGGCAATAGTTAAGTTTAGCTTCAGGGTCAGGATTAGGCTATAGAAATGAATCAAAGTCAATGGCAAGACCTTCTGAATATAGAAAAATATTCTGTGTGTGGAGGAGATCATGACGGCTCTCAATTTGTCATCTTCAAGCTGGGTTATAATTTATCTGCCTGGGTGTGTTTGCGCGTGTGTGTGTGTGTGCGTGTGCGCACAAATTGCGGTGGTGGAAATGTCAGTCAGCATGGCTGCTCTGATTGGTGTACCTGTTACTGCATGCACACACAGCCATATCATCCCACCGTTACCCTTTGAACACACACTTACACTTTCTTTTTTTAGGGCTTGTTCCTGTCTGAGGCATAAATTATTCAAACAGGCAATCACTTGAATATTCTCCTTTCCAACAGGCGAATATATGTGTGAGAGCCAGATTCATTCACAGAGAAACACAGTTTCACTGAGGAGCAGAAACCAGTTTTTGTGAACGAAGACTGTAAAATGATGAGTACAATTTAAAACAGCTTTAGTAGCCATGGGTTAATTAAAGAATTGCTCACAAATTTACTGATTTGAGAGGGCAGATTAAATGTAAACCAGAGACCTAGAAGAATGCAAAAAGAGGCAGAAATTAAAAAAAAAACATCTAAAAGTGGATCAAATATGAAATGCAGAAAAATTGGAAAAATAAGAAATGGGAAGATGAGAAGAGATTTAAGGTGGATTAAATCAGAATAAAGAAAGCGAAGGAGATATGATGAAAACTGCTGTCAAGAATATAAATCAAAAGTTCCGTATTTTCCGGCTTATAGAAGGCACCATACTATAAACCGCATCTACAAAGTTTTTTTTTTTATAAAAACTGGAAACCTACATATATAAGCCACACTGAGCTATGAGGCACTGATATCTCCGCCGCTCTCGGTTTTTCGCTGCTGGGTTTATTAGGACGCAGCCCTCCGTCTCCAACGGCGAACCATGGATCTGTTCACGCCGAGCTGACGTGCAGCGGCTCGATTTCCCTCCTAACCAGATCGACAGCCTTCAGCTTAAAAGCTGCATCGTATGAACTTCTTACGTGTGGTTTCCACGATGAGGGGACCTGAGCTAGTATGCTGCTAGCATGTGCTTGTTCTAAATGAAAATTAGCACTTTCTTCTTTGGTTTCCAATTTTGACTTCCAATTATTTACTTCCTGCTAAAGAGCCCCCTGGTGGTTGAAGAAAAATCCACAGAAAAGCCGCACCGGGCTACAAGCCGCGTGGGAAAAAAGTAGCGGCTTATAGTCCGAAAAATATGGTAGTAAATGAAGGACGTAGAAGAAGACGTTCTCTGCAAAAACACAAAATCTTACAAAGTATTTTTGATCTATTTTGTGGCGCAAATATCTTAGCACTCTTGAAATAAGAAAAAACTTACAAGTAACTTTCCAGCAAGATGCAGGAGCTTGTTTTAAGTAAACAATCCAGCTCCAGTTCGACTGGCAGATTATTTCACAAAATATATTGTGATGAGTGGATTAATCTGCCAGTGGAACTAAAACGTTTTCGTCAATGTTAAGGAGTTCTTTACTTAAAACAAGCTCCTATATTGCTGAAATGTTACTTGTAAATATTTCAATTAGTTCACATTTGCACTATGAACTAAGCCAAAAAAATCTTGGCGAGAGTTTGTTTTTTGTTTTTTTTTTTAGCGTAGAAAACAGCAGTAGCAAAGAAACAAGGAAAACTAGTCAAAAAAATCACAAACAAAAAAAAGTAGATTTGAAATTATAAATAGAACCATGAGCCATTGGGAGGCTTTATTTGCTTTACTTGCCACCTTGGACAGAGTTTGTAGTCCCACAGTTCTGTCTCTCTCTCTGTTCTCCCAGAGTAAACTGAATAAACATCAGAGAGAAAAACAAGCATGGTGTTCCCTCAAGTCTCACACATGAAAAAAAGTAACACTTATAGCGATGTAAATCCATCCACAGATGCATAAAAATAAATGTTGTTGCCGAGTTTTGAATTAATTTTGCTGCTCTCGGCTGCTTTTTAGTCTAAGTAGGCTAAATATATTTCTGAACCTACTCAGGCGGGATTTATCAAGCATTTAATGCCCAGACCAAGAACACAGCTATGATAAACAACTTTCTTTGCATTTTTATTTTACGGATAAAAATATAACTTTGAATTCTAGCAACCTAATAGGAAAAGCAGAATTATTATTAGAGGAGGTTGAAACAAAGCTGCTGGAAGTTTGCGGGATCATTTTGTGCCTTTAGATCTCAACCATAATCCTAAAACACTTTAATTCACTTCTTTTCACAAATTAGCATCCCTCCCTCCTCCTTTGGACTCAACTTAATTAGCGAATGCTAATGCTAGACGTTTGCTCTCCTCTAAAATGCTTTATAGTTGTGGAAAACATTTACATTTACACAAGCTATATCAAAACAGAGTTACCAGTTTCAAATCCAAAAGTTTTTCCAGTTTTATTACTAAATATGAAATAATCCTAGCCCCTCATGTGAAGAAACATGGATTAGTGAAGATCCTCTCATGTGAATAGTAATTTGTGCAGGTGCACCGTTAGCCTGTGTTGGTATTTGTGTAAATTATTGGTCATTTGTCATTTTCTGCTTCATATGGATTAGGTAGGCGTTTAAGACGTGAGAGGATGTTGGGAAATGTAGGCACACCAGCTGTGTTTCCATTACAAATGTGCTCAAATCTTTGCCCAATCTTCTGCTAAACACCTCAATTGCGCAATTGAGGTGTTTCTGTTAAACGAGAAATGAAGCCAAAATATCAGGTGAATAAGCCAACAGAACACGATAAGTCAATGAAAATCATAAACAGACGGATGTAAACAGTTACATGAGTTCATAGTTCAGCCATGACATAACTTTTTATGAACTGTGCGATGCTGTGAGAGCTCTGGTGGAGAATTTATTTGTGTTCTCTCGCCACAAATAAACAACCCTCTGTCTCCTACTTCCGGTCGTCGTCTTTGGTAGTTTTTGCTAGTGGCGACATCCAACTGTTGATCACGTGACCGTGTTTCCGTTTATTTTCGTAATTTCAATTTGTGCAATTTTACAGTCAGCGGAAACTTAGCTACTGTGGCAGAAACTCCTTCAGCTAGTCAAGAGTCAGTAAAAGAGGAGAAAAGATGTGTGAGGTGCCACAAGGCTCAGTCTTGGGTCCTGGGTTCTTTCTTTTATGTATTCTCCTTGTGGGCCAAATAATCAGGCAGCTTAAAGTTCACAAATACCATCCGTTCGGACTGAGCCAGTTATTTTTACAATAACTTGTGGGACAAAAAAATTAAGACTTTTTAAGATACAAATGTTCATTTCTTCAACTTTATATCCTTTCATTTCCTTTTCACAATTATGCACAACTTTGTGTTCATCTGCCACGTGAAATCCCGATAAATGCTTTGAAATTTATGGCTGTAAATGTGACAAAAAGTGAAAAACTTAAACAAGAATACCTTTGCCAAAACACTGTGTATGATAATCTGGATTAAAATAAGATTCGCATATCTTTAGCTCTTTACCCATTTTCAAGTCGTTACCTTCTAGCCTTTTCCCTCAGTTTTCGTTCAACATTTTCCTCAAACAACGACTGTTGTTTAGTGTTTATGAAGCAAATAATGGCTCAAACATTTAAGAAGCTTTTGTTTCCGTTCCTATGGTAACTCACGTTGTATGCCGGGCTCCGTGTTTATCAGAATCTCCTTTAGATTATTGACATCGAGGAACTCAGCCAGCGAGTTTCCCCAGGCAGCCATTTTGAGTGTGTGACATAATGGGACAAGCAGATATCAGAATGAGCCAGAGGCTGTGCTGGCAGGAGATGAAATCACAAAACGGATCGGAAGAGTTTGACTCGTTTACCGGCTCCTGATCCTTTGCTTGCTGCCTTTCCCCCCCCCCAGTAGATCTAAGTTGGATTATGTTTTATCTCTGCCTCTCCCTGTGGGTTTATCGATCATCATCATGCAGCTTGTTTCATTTTCCTTTGAACTCACAGAGCAACCTCACTGATATGCAGTATGTCTGCATTGGTCAAAATGTTTTTACAAAACATATGTTGGTATGTAGAGATCACAGAGGACTGAAAAGTGGAGCAAATAAACCCGGTAAAAACGATCAAAGTTGTTTTGTTCTTGTCACGTTTAAATGTTTCAGATTAACCAGCACATTGTAAATTCTGTTAAAAAACAAAATGCAGTGTTTGAAAAAATTTAAATAATAAAAAAAAAAAAACATTTATTAAGAAAACTTAACCAGAAATAACTGGTTCATGGAATATGTTTTGCTCATTATTTTTCTTCTTTACAGATTTATTTTTAATTCAGTCCCACTGCAGCATTTTTGGCCTTGAACAACCTGCTTAAGGAAATACTAAACCAATCAAATTTAAACCTGGACTTTAACTAGGATCACTTCAGATCCTTCTTTTTTTTTCAGTCAGTCAATGTCAGATCGTCTGTTGTGCTTTTGATCGCCATCCTGCCGCATGAATCAAGTGAGTGTTTGAATTTAGTTCTTCTGAATAGAAGGTGTGCATCTTGTTACATCTGGCATAAATCTGTTTTCTTTGAGATTAAGCATCACATATCAGAACTTTTCTTTGTCACAACATGATTCCCCAGAGCAAACGTCTTCTTCACTAAGCCGAAGTTTTTTCATTCTTGGACAAAGAATAAAAAATAATGAGAGGGAGGCGGAGGAGGAGAGACTCGTGTGTTTTACAAAAAAAGTCAAAATAATCAACAGAATAATAACTATTCTCTACTCCTAATCTCCCACAAACACACTCCCACGTGCAAACATGTGAGTACAGAACACTGTAAACCTGAAAACTGAATATTTGTGAGTAAGAGACATAAGAGAAAACCAGGTACAAATGTTTTCATGTGGCTCTAAGAGCATTGTCACAACTCTGTTCCCAATAAAATTTGGGAACGGCCTAGCCAAAGTACAGTCTCTTTTTACGTCCACTAAACAGTTTCATGTAAATTGGTTAAATAAAAGGTCAGATTTTGGGCATTTTAATGCAACTCTGCTGTGATTTAAGCATTTGCTCAGTCCTCAACATAAAACCTCATTTTAATCGTGTTAAATATTTGCCATTGAAACTCAAACTGAGAAGATTATTCTAGTGAGTCGTAATTTTTAATCACTGAAAGCAGCTTCTTTGTTCACTGGACAGGAACCGTCCTGTTTTCATTCAGGATGCCCGTTCACATCCTCACTCACAGCTTCTCTGCCTCCTCTTTTAGATTTTTGAATTTAAATTAACTCTTATTAATGTCAATTTTTTTAGTCTGAGTATTTATTCCCATTACCAGTCAGATTAATACTGTTTTTATTTTAACAACCAGAGATGGAATCTGGGTCACAAACAAATGTCACATTAGGCGCCCAATAGTACAAAAAGTGGTTTATTTTGTCAGGCAGAGAGATAATGAATGGAATTATATACTACAATACATAGGTATATAGTATAGTATGTGAATATTTACTATAAACTAAATTAATTTAAAAGTAAAAAATATATACGTGATTAAAATCAAATAAGTTGAAATTGAATCGTTTCCAAAGCATAAAAAAATAAAAGTATTAAATTCAAAGATGATCAACAAAGATAGAGATCAAACTGAACATATTCTAATAACAGCTTTAATACATAAAAGAAAAACATGTTTTGAAGATTTTGGGACCTCCTACGTAAAATTAGATTTAGACTTGGCAAAAGTTAAAGTTATTTTTAAAAGATTTGGTTCAAGTAATTAAACGTGTGAGAGGACAAATCTGAAGCTCCACATGAGAAAATACAGAATCCCAGAAATCAAAGATCAAGACCAAAAAAAAGAAAAAGCTGATAAAGTATTTTTGCCCCACAAATATCTCTTTAGGGCTGAACAATGGCGCAGTTGCCTTGCAGCAAGAAGGTCCTGGGTTCGATTCCCAGCCCGGGTCTTTCTGCTTGGAGTTTGCATGTTCTGTTTGTCTCTGTGTTGCTTTGCGACAGACTGGCGACCTGTCCAGGGTGACCCCGCCTCTTGCCCAGAACGTTAGCTGGAGAGGCACCAGCAGCCCTCCTGACCCCACTGAGGGACAAGGGATGGATGAAATATCTCGTTATGCATTAAGGTCAATAAAACATCAAAGAATCTGATAAGCTGCTGACTTTAAAGCAATCCACTCTCTGTTTTCTTCCCATCTTTTTAAAGATTCATCTGGAGTTGGATGGTAAAAAAATAACAGTGAATCATTCACTGTGTAATAAAAACTCTGATTGAAGTGGTTACTTATCGCCTCAGCGTCCTGCTGGGTTTTTGTCCCGTTCAGACAGAAAAACTGAGCATTTCCTCCTCCTTTCTCCCCCCCGCTGAGCTCAGGCTGCAGTTTTACCACCAGATTATATGAATCCAACATCCTTCTCCCCCTTTTTATCCACAACTTCGTCTCCGTGTCGCCAGAGTGATGTCCGGATGAATAAGGCCTGTATAATCCGGCCCGGCCACACGCTGGCTATTAAACTTACAGCAACACTTCTAATAAAAACAGAGGGATGGAAGTGCTGAGTGTTAGTGAGCGGAAACGGCTGTGAAGAAAGAGAGGGTAGAAAATACTAACGCAAGAAGGAGAAAAGGCAAGATATACACTGCAAGAAGTTAAAATTCAGATCAAAATATCTTAGCTTAGTACACTTGAAATAAGACAAAACTAACTTACAAGTAAGTTTTCACCAAGATATAAAATCTTAAATAAATCATTTTTAAAAACTACTAACTCCATTGGCAGGTTATTTCACTTATATCAGTGTCTTGTTTACAATTACAAATGATTAAACGATAAAAAATACGTTTTGTGACAAGCAGGAAGGTGAATGGCGAGGACAACAATCTCAGAACATTGTGAATATTATCATTCCTACAAACTCCTTTATGGAGAATCGGCGAACAGCAAATTAGTTTCCTTGGAGATGTAACTGTAGATTCAAACAGGTTGTGTGTCCACCGGGGAACCGCCATTCCCTTGTGGATTTTCTTTTGTTCATGTACTTGAAGATGGCTCCTGTCAATGCAGATCCTGTTGCTGATTGGCTGCCTCCCTCTACTGGTGGACTCCTAATAAGGACATTCAATGTTTACCTGTCCAGAGGGGACATATGGACATATGAACATCACCACAGAAGATGAGGAGGCCAGAAGATGGAGAAGGATCAGCCATTGTTGTGCTGAGCTTTGTGGACAGAGCTTGTTTGTGTATCTAATGTGCCTAACTTAACCGAAGTTTGGTGGAGGTTTTCATGTTTTGAGCCACTAGTATTGGTTTGTCAATTTTGGATTGTGTATTGTAATTTCTTTTGGTTCTATAAGGGTGTTTTCACACCTGGTAGTCCGGTGGACTCGGTTCGATCGAGGACCAAAACTGCAACATTTGTTCCATTTTCAGCTGGCGTGGTTCTCATTCACACTGCTCTGCGTCAAACGATCCAAAGCCTTTGAAAAGCCTGTTCACCCCGTCATCCGTGGTGCCTTCAGGACCACTGAAGGCAGTGACACGAAATCCTCAGAAGACATAATATCTTCCTTCCTCAGGAAATGTAAGCAAATGTGGAGTAGTGTCAGACTTTAGCGGTTGTAGGATTTCTCTTTTGTCTTTGGTTAAAGACCACAAGCCATTTCTCTCTCTAGTACATTTGCTTTGGTTGTATTTACCCAGAATGCCCTGTGCTATAGTCTACTTCCTGCTTTTGGAGCGGTATCAGGTCCTTTTAGCATTCACATATACATTCGTATCACATCAAAGTTCACTTTAACCAAACCAAGACCTAGGCTTTTAGGTGGGCCAGAATTCACTTTCTTGATCCGCATCAATTTGATTACGCATTCACACCTCCATAAACAAACTGAACTTTCTAGGCCAGGGGTGTCAAACTCCAGTCCTCAAGGGCCGCTGTCCTGCAGATAGATGTGCCACAGGTACAAAACATTGGAATGAAATGGCTTAATTACCTCCTTATTGTGTAGATCAGTTCTCTAGTGCCTTGCTAATGACCTGATTATTCTATTCAGGTGTGGTGCAGCAGAGGCACATCTAAAAGTTGCAGGGCAGTGGCCCAGGAGTTTGACACCTGTTTTCTAAGCGAACGGACTAGAGTTCGATTAAAGCGGACCAAATAAGGCTGGTGTGAATGCACAATAGCTTTGTGTTCCCTGAGTTGAAAGTGTTCATTTTAGTATTCTAGTTCCTTCTTGAGAAGAAGAGTGTATTGCTGTTTTTCTAGAAGTCTGGCTTCAGAAATCAATCAATGAATCTTCATGGGGTATCAGAATGAAAAGGACTGAATATCCCTATCACACTTTTGAGTTTTCTGTTGATAAATGCCTCGACAGCCATATATTCTTCTTGGCATACCACTTGCGATTAGACTTTGCTTATGTGACAAAATGTGGAAAAACTTCAAGCGATGTGAAAACATCAACGGAGTGAGAACTCTTGTCTTTTCCAGCTCTTCTCATTCATTCACTCTGTGAATCGCTTCAAACCACGTAACTGCCACAGCTCATTTACCCGCAGTGTGCTTTATCCCGCCTTTCCTTTTCATGCCATAAATGTCAGACCTGCCGCCAGCCGGTCCTCTGTTTTCACTTCGAAACGAACATGAAGGAAGACGTTCCGTCCGAGCCGAGAGACGGAAAGACGCGGCGACGCACCGCCGAGCTTAACGACCTGTACCGCCGCACGGCCCGATGACGCCTCCCACCGAGCGGTAAGAATGATGAACGTTGAACGATACTGGGTGAAAAATGAAACTATTTTGGCGCGGTGACATTTCCACCTTGTTTGCGACAACGTGGGATCAGAGCAGTGTGTGCGTGAGAGCAACTTTCCCGTCAATTAGCCAGCAATGAAGAAGCGCCTCGTCTGGCAAAGAACACGTCAGGAAGACGAGCTAAATATAAACCAGAGACACGTCATCAAAAACCCGTTAACTCTAATGATCATGAACGTCAACAGAGGGAGGATAGCACAACTGAGAGATGCTTGGGAATCATATTAATACTGCTAAACTATGTGGATTTTTTTACATATATGTCTAAATTGTGGAAATGTCTTGGAAAAAAGGCGAGTCTTAAAGATCTGAAGCATTAAAAGTCCTAATTCTGAAAGAGAACTAGTTGAAATTAGTTGTTAAAGGCTGATTTGTCTAAAAGTTGTTCTAAAAGACAAGATATATTATTTGACTGTTAATTAAAATGATGATAATCAAAGATACCCTGGGTTGTGGTTTGGTTTGGCAGCAGGTTTTATATTATGCCTCAAATCAAGTACCTTTCAAAAGTATTCAGACCCCCGGAACTTTGTCACATTAAAACCACAAATATCAATGGATTTCAATGAGATTTTCTTGTGATAGATCAACAAAAAGATTGTTGCTCTATCAACAATTGTTAAATGACAAGGAAAAAAAACTATATTTTCTTCTTTTGTTCCTCCTCAGTGTAGCTGCTTCTTTACTAATGTTCTCAAAACAGTTGGATTCATTAAAGTATGGAGAGATGCATCGATCCGATATTTAAAATAAAATATTCTAGATTGGGTATCGGTGGAAACGCGTCCTATTCTTAAGGCCAGAACAAATTAAAGCTGTGCTTCCATGTTTGACCAGGCTCTTTATGTTAGCGTGTTGTACTGGTACAGAGTTATCAAATAAATTTGTAATTCATTACATTTAGGTTTGTGTTTTTAAAAAAAAAAAACTTTTTAAGTCGATTCAGTGCCACTTTTCTGTTTCGGATCAGCATCGGTTGATACGAAACCCGAGATGTCCTTATCTGGAGTGAAAAGAGTGAAACGGTCCTGTAAATTATAAGATTCTTGTTGCAATTCATTTTATTTAGGTTTTTCAGTGTAAAAGGGGCTGATTGCAAACTCACAAAGCACTTGTAATAATAATAAAAAAAATCAATCATCATTTCCTTCTACTTGGCAAATCACTCCAATAAAATGCTTTGTAGTTCAGTTCCAGCTTTCTCTCTACATATATTTGATTTTAACATTAAAATTTAAAATTGAGCAGGTGATTGTTGGAAGACGGATAATTAAGGAATCAGCACCACTGGGGGGAACTTTAATTGGCTGAGCTGGGGCTGAAGTTTCAAAAGACTGTGAAGCAGAAGCAGGATCTGTTATTGATCCACACAGTCACAGATCACACCCGTCAAAAATGGAGAAGATTAGATAAAGAGGAAAAAAAAGTAGCATCTCCTAAGTAACTGTGACTCATAGTTACCAAACAGAGATTGGTGATTTTCACTCAAATAGATCTTTACTCAGTCTTGCAAGAATATGAACAGAAAAAAGAAAGAAACTGAATAAGAACAAAATGTGTGACAATCTGTTCTTTCATTAGTTTAGCTTCTCATCAATCCAAAGGTTATTCATAGAGATATAATATTATAATTATGTATTTGGTCTCACAGGTGATGCCAATCTCAAAATAAATACTAAAAAAATTTCACATGCCAAAAAACACAGAGACGATTCTAAAAAGCAAATGTCAGCCCAGGAAAAATACAGTTTAAATGGTTTCCATAGGTCAAAAGTCACGCCCTCCTACCACTTCCTGCTTTTGAAAGGATCCACAGCTGGTGAAGGTATTTACCTTCATAATGATACTTTTCTAAGCTCCGCTCACAGTGAGCTGTGCAACAGTTTACAAAGCTGCCTTTAGCATGTCCCTTTTCCGCAGTGATGCGATCATTTTCAGGTGCAAATGCAAATAGGTCATTTTAAAGACTTTGTAAATAAATTATTGTCATATACCTGCACACGTTACCGGTAAATTTCATGCTAATTTATATTACGGATGTCACAGTCCACGTATGAGAATGTTTAGTGTTTAATGTTTAAGACGATTGCCTGACCTTACTAGGCTGTAAAAGGTTTAATGTTTAGTGTCATTTTATGTTTTGAGACATAAATAAGGTTATAAATGTATGTGATTGTTGACTGTGAAACTGAATAGTTTGTTTCTCTTTCCTGCTTAAATAAGAACTAATTCTTATTTAAATGAAGGTTGAATGAATCAACATGTTTCTGCTGTCTGAAAATATTTACACCATTAAGTAGCAGCAGTCTACTTACATCTGATAGAGAACCTTGCCTTGCTTATACTTGAATTGCTCAATGCTTTTTTAATTGTTGCTTCGACGTGCAACAATTTCACAATTGCGGTGTTTCCATTAAATAAGAAACTCAATTAAAGTTAGATGTGAATATGTTTGTTCACGAGCTAAGTCATTAAAAAACACGCCGCTACCACTTCCTGTTGTTGTCGTCTTCGTGGTTTGTTCCATTGGCAACATCCCGCTGCTCATCATGTGTTTCCATTGTAGTTTTGAGAAATAGAGCAATTTCAATACGGCCAGGAAAACCCACCTCAAACTATCGCCAAAACTTCTTAGCAAAAATTATGAGTTTTTTTAGAAATTGCCGTATTTCCATTAAGCAAATTTATTGTCAAAATACAATGAGCTGGATGCTCTGAAATTACACACATCCCATAATATGTTGACTTGTGTGATATGAAAGGAGTAATTGATTTTTAATGGGAGTTTGTGTTTCACATTTATTATAGAACTGATTTCAAAGGGGCTTTTGTCTACTTTATAGAAAATATATGGTTAAAATAAATATCTACCCGAGGGAGTTACCTTAACTTTGTCATATTTTATAATAATCAACTGGCCCAAACTGGGATCAGAACCAACATTAATGGTAACTGAATACAATATTTTGAGATAATAATTTACCAGTAAAATCTTACCATTCGTATGATTTCAGCATCTACTTTTATTTTTCACTCGCTTAAGTTAGAAAGATTCACTCACCATGGTTGAGTGCTGCGTTTCAGTCAAAACTCGAAATTTCTGGAATCTGAGTCAGAAAAATCAACTGGAATGCCCTCCACCCCCGAAGCTGGACTTTCCACCCAGAAAGTTGCAGGATTTTTCAAACGGCGACTTTGAGATCCAATATGGCGGCTCCTCAGATTAACAGTAGTTAACTGTAATGAAAAGATGCTAATTCTACAAGACAATAGTAAGAGTGTATCTAAAAACCAATATTATATGTAGCTCCTGCAATGCTAAACTGTTTGCTTAAACGATGTTTTTAAGAGGTCATGCTAACAATGGCTGCTTGGCCGTCGCCATGTTGCAATCACGACTTCTCCAACTATGTTAACTCGAGTGTGACGTCATTTACGGTTTCGAGTTTTGACGTCCGTGGTAAATGAAACGTGGCACTAGTACAGCACATAGATAAAACATTTGTTCGCATGCATGAAGTAGAAAGTTAAGCCGATGCTGATGTGTGTCAGTACAAATTTATGTAGAGTCTATTTTTGTGTTAGAATAAGGAAAGTAAAACCAACGCCCATAAAATGCTCATAATATCTGATCCAGTTTGCTAAGGAGATTAATACAACCCCCCTCACATCCCACTTTCTCTCACGGCGGACGGACGTAGTGAGAGAACGTGGGATGCTGGAACTTTCTCTCCAGCAACTATTGCTGTAATAACTCAACACTCTCAGCATCTGATCCACCGCCATGTTGTTTTGAGAACATGTCAGTAATCCCGGCACGCTCTCATGGAAGAGAACATGGACGCTGGAGACGACGTTGGGATAAGTATCTGCCCAGTCCGTCCCGGCCGTGGAGTAGGTGGGATCTCTGGTGTGGTGCATCAGGACCAGAATCACGTTTTGATCTCCTGTTTACAGAAGAAAATACAGAAACAGAGCATGTGATGAATGAAGGTAGTCAGAAAAATATCTTAAAGGTCAATATTTTTGCTGACTATCGTAACAGTCCAATGTTGTGTTAATTGGTGCCTCTAACATATAATTAGTGATATCTTATTATTTGTATACTTTTTCTAGATTTAATGTTTTTTTTTTTTTTTTTTTATGTATTTCTTTATTTTTTTTATCCTGCACCAGTAACACTTGTCTATATGTATTTATAGTCAAACATACATTTTTGGTATATTTTTCTGTGTACTCCCAAGGTTTCCCATAGAAAATGTGCTAAGTCCGGTGGTTGGGATGCCATTCATGCAACAGCCCATCATATTTTTGAGTGAAAAAATGTTTAAAGTTGACAAGAGATTGGAAAATATCACTTGATAATTGTGTTATTGAAAGATTGGAAGATTAATATCTGAACAACTGTAAAGTCTTAAAAAATGCATACATTTAAAAACAAAACTTAAATAAATAAGCAATGCTAAGCCCGGTGGGGGCACAACTAAAGCCTGGTGGCCCGCCAGGCTTATTATACATTTGGGGAAACCCCTTACTCCGGTAACCAAGCTATGACACTTTGTTGCCAAATTCACTGTTGTGTCTTTGTGTGATGACAATAAACTAAGTCTAAGTTAGAGCTTTCTGTGGTTAAAAGTAGTAGAAAAACACGTTACTCTGAAAAGAAAAAAAGCTGCACAGGAAGTTTGTAGTTCATGTGAAAAACTTTCCATGTTACCTGACAGCGAGCTCATGGCTGCTTCCACATCAGACCCGACTCGAGAGGTGATTGGACAGAAAAGCATGGTGATGACGTTTCTGTCCCGGTCCGTATGAAGCAGCTTTAACTTCCTCCCCAGCTGGTCCAGCAGGTCATCATGAGCGCCAAAGGTTTGCCCAGAAGTGACCACGCGGATCTTAACTTTGTCTACCTGAGAAAAATCTGAAAAAAAAAAAAACATGAATAGAAGCTAATAAGATAATGCAGATGAGCAGATTTGTTTTTTTTTTTTTTTTTGTTTTTTTTTGCCAAAAGTGATTTTGGCTCATCTGTAAAACTGAAAATTTGTAATAAATGAATCACAGCTTGGCTTAAACTTTTTAGATTAGGCAAAATATAACTACTATGTAATTTGACCTGGAAGTATTTTAAGAAATCTTGGAAAGAAAGCATGAAATCATGCTAAGATTATCTCTAGTGACTTTGTGGACCTCAACTAAAGCTGGAAAAATATGAACGAAGCTGAATAAATTATTAGTAGTTTTCACACCTGCAGAGTCACTCACCTGCATGAGTTAATATAAAAATGTGGGGGGGTTAAATGAATGGTGGCTGTGTTTCCTGTTTTAAAACGTTACATCGTAAAATAATAACCAATTTGGAAAAATTTCCAGAGTTTTCCTAAAAAAAGCATATTTGGTCCAGTTTCTAGTGCAAATATCGTTGAATAAGTCAGAACTAACTTAAAGGTCATTTTATTAGCAAGATATAGAAGCTTGTTTGAGTAAATTATTTCTTAATATTGATAAAAAGAAAATACGGGCAGATTGAAATACCCATCTGACAAAAACACCCAGGACTGCAGGAGAATAACATCCGCCCTTCGGACCATCTCAGGTGTTCTTCTGATTTTAAATCATTAAGAGGACTGGGGCTAATCTGACTATTCTGACGCCTTTATTCCACTGTTGGGTATTTTTGAGCTGCGGTCTTAAACTTTGGATCAGTTGGTGAACAGTTTGAGTTTAAATTTTAGATACTGTTTAATACTTGCAACTTGATTACAATCTAAAAGTGAGAAGCACAAACACCTTCATACATTATTTTCCCTCAGGCTCAGAATTCAGATCAGAATTGTGCACTCAGTGAAGTTGACTTTGAAATATGACCATTTCAACTATTCTTGTTGGTAGTAACCATTGGGAAGCTTACTGTAAATATCGTCTGCTCTTGGTAATCTTGGTGCTAAAGTATTGGACCAACTTATCAGAGTCAATAATAAACTTTTCTAAAATACTATTAACAAAAAATCTGTGAATACAATGAAAAACAGAAGCGGATAAATACGTACTTCTCCACAATCTGTCCATAATGTCACACATGATCACTGAAACTGAAAAACAAAAATTCAAATGAGCAACTTTTTTGTTGCGTGTGATACAACTGTCATCATAGCACATTTTGCTAAACAATAAATTGTCCCAGAAATTATTGCGATAAACAATAATATTGCGGTTCTGATACAGTTTTCAACAACTGTAATAATTATGATCTTTCAAAGAGTAATAAACTTTAATTTTGTGCAGAACAGTCCATACTGGAACTGGAAGACATTTTAAATATCCAAAGTAAAACACCAACATCCAAATACAATATATAGAAACAAAATAATAATAATAATAATAATAATAATAATAATAATAATAATAATAATAATAATAATAATAATAAACACAAACAACTGAAACCATAATTAAAAATGGATTATGATGTCTCTCTAAATAAAATTGCCCTTCAAAAATATTAATAATCAAAATGGAAATTACTGAGCTAATTTTAATTTATCATGCTAACAGATTGATTGCTTATTGCCACAGGTTTAGCACGATCTCTTGTAATTCGGGGTAAATTGAGTCCGGATGTACAGACAGAAATTAATATCCTGCTATCCAATACTTTTATTGCTCTTATCTCAGATATTTGATTCCTTCCAGGTAAATGGCTAAAATCCAGGTTTATTATTAAGCAGTTTTCCAGATGTTAGCAAGAGATGATCTAGCCGGCTAATATGTGGCATATTAGAAATCCATTCATGTGAAATAAGGTCACATGAATGACCTTATTTCATGTGACCTGCTCTAGTATTATGTGGCCAAATACTAGAGCAGTTTGGCTACATAACCGCTTCCTGATCGGCTTCGTTTAGGACAGGATGTTGCAGTAGGTGTAGAATAAACAATCCAACAAGCTAAATGTGACCATGACTTAGTTAGTAGCTGCTCTGAACAGTGTGGAGTCCTCACCTCTGCTGCAGCTGCTGTCTGAAACACGGTGGCTCCTGAATGAGAGAAGGAGAACTCAATCACTTTCACTTTCACTTTTAGACGCAGACAAACCACGTGATTATTTGAAAGTCAAGTCCTCCCAGGGAATGAAACTCTGCTGCCTGGAGAGAGAGGAGAAGAGAGAACGCAGTCTGTGTAGCAGGCATTACAAAAACAGTCAAGAAACAGAAGGTTAAAAATGTCATAATCTGTGACATTAACACTTAAAAAATAACACTTTGGATTCGACTTAAGAGTCATGCCCTTGAGACTTGACTTGGACTCGATAAGGGTAGCTTAGTAACTTTTTACAGTCATTTTACCTTCTCTGAACTCTCAGCGTGAAAGTAGTGCAGACGCAAATTTTGATCACTGGCTTCCGTGCTTCACATTGGGCTTCATTCAGGCCTCTTCTCCTTCAAATGTGGCCTGTACATTTCTCCAAAATATCCAGATTTTGAAATGCTAATTCTGGATACATACATATATATGTAAGGCTGGTTGACAGAAAAGCACACGAACTCAGATTTATATGCTTGAACCATGTAAAAATGATGACTTAATATAGATAAAAGGCTAAAAAAAAAAAAAGGATCAGAGGAAGATCAGAGGAATCGGAGCAGATCTAAAGAGAATACATTCATGAGTTTAAGCAATTTTTTAAACGCTGCTTTGATCCCAATGCAAATATCAGAAACTTAAGAGTAACCAGGCGCTCAACGTTAATATCGTAGAACGAATCCCAGAGGCAAAGCAGACATCTTAACCCCGTTTGATTCATCTTAGTACAAACAAGAGTTACTGTCCTGATCTGAGCATAAAATGTTTCAACTGAAGCTCAGAAGACACTCGCATGGATTTGCAGATTCATCTACAGGTTAATATGGTTTCATCATAACAACCTATAAATTGTGTATTCCGAGATTAATAAATATGTTTTGTTGCCACATTCTCAAGGTTAGTTTTGTTTATGCTTAAAAATATATACTTCTTTACATATAATTGCGCAATTTGACGTTTTGAAAATAAATTTGCTTAACGGAAACAGGAATTTCACAAAAGCTCTTTTTTTTTTGATAAAAAAAAGTTTTGGCACTGGGATGAGGTATTTCTCTTTTTGGGTTTTTTTGTTTTATGCCACATCAAAACTGGTTTATTTTGCCAAACTGCAATGGAGACACTTTATTTGCATCAAACGAGTCACATGATCAACAACGGGATGTTGAAGAAGACGACAGGAAGTGGTAGGAGGAGGATGACGCAGCACGTTTTTGTTAAACAAGCTGATTTTAATCATCTTTCTTAATTAATTGAAACTCCGCAATTTTGAATATTGAGAACGTTTTGCGCACATTTGTTATGGAAATGCAGTAAGTGTTGGCTTTTTTTTTTCTCTCTGTACAGAACAATCCCAATCAACCAGGGCAGCTTTTTCTTTACAAAGCATTTTCAAATACCCTGGATATGAAGCATTTCCTGTTGGAATGTTTCCAAATCGTCAATGTGATGAATAAAAAACCCCAACTGAATGTTTTCTAAAAATGTATTTGTAGACTATGGACTACATAAGACTGATGTGGACAGAGAAATGCCCCCATGTTTGATGTGATAATCAACCTTATGCTTTTGAAATCTGTATTTTTACTTTATTCTACTACAGTCAGCATGCTACATTTTCTTTGGCTGGTTTACTGATTTTGTTTTGCTGCTTTGCTCTCTCATAAAATCACAGTGCTTATCAGTCTTAACGTTAAAAACGACTTGGCGTCATAAACAAATGCAGAGAAACAAACTGCTGTTTACTTCTGCTTGGTAAGATGCATCTTTAATCTGCTCTAGATTAAAAACTAAAATACTTTAAATGACTTATTTTTAATTTTGTCAGTTTCGGTCCTCCATAATATTCGCCTATCTTCTTTCCAAAGGAAAAAATAAATAAAGCAGATTTTTATAAACGGTGGTGGGTGGTTTACTTGTTTTAATTTGATATTCCAATCACTAAACTGGCATTTTAGGTGTTAAAAAGTCATAAAACATATGTTTGCCATCTACGGGGAGGACAGTTGCATTCATACCAAAAACACCCTGCCAATCTATTAAAAAGCATTTTTTGCGTCCAAAGGACACAGGTGGAGCAATTTAGTTACAAACAACTTTGCACAAAAGCTCCTAATGGATCAGGCTGTCAATTTGAACAACGCCAGGTATTCGTAATAACCCGACACCACCTTCCCACCACCCATAAGGAAAACACATTTGCATATTTGGGATGGAAAAATGATCATGTTTTGAAGATTTTTATTTATTTTTCTGAAGAAGCAGTTTATTGGGCCACTGATTCAACACTGGAAGGTCAAACAATCAGAAAATACATGAATATCTATTAATCATGGTGAGGATCAAAGTTCAAAATAGCAATCATGACAAAAAGCAAAATAAAAAAAAAATATATATATATATAGATCGCCATAGAAATATATTAGAAATATATATGTATGTATATATACATATATATTTCTATGGCAATCTTTAAAGAATCTTTTTTTTTGGTGTTTTACAGAACACAAGTAGAGCAGAAAATGAAGGAACCCTGTGCACTTCAGGGCCACCGTATATGAGAGTTAACTGAGTAATAATGTATTCAGAAAAGACCAAGTACATGGGACACTGTTGGTTTAGTGACAACCTTCATTTCAGGTAATTAAGAGTAAACCAAGCAGTTGACGTTTTTATTAACCATCGGTAAAAGTGAAATCAAGTGCGACACACATGACGGCGCAGCGGCCAACAACTTCCCGTATCGTCTGTCACACCGAGACACACTGAAAGGATGAGGTGAAAACAGCGACTCCTGAGCGCCAGGCAGAGCAGAGAGACTGTGACTGCGGGTCCACGTCTCAGCGTCTGCCACTGCGCTGATGGATGTGTTTACCAACTCGACAGTGCGGTGACCTCACAAAATGCCCGCATCCTCCTCTGATAAAAACGAAACCTAATGCCACGACAGATACGATCGAGCCACACAAGGCGCCTGTGGGAAACAGGAGGGAGCCGCCGAGCCACAGAAAATGGGTGGAGAGGTTCTGATCAATGTTCTTTTCTTCTCATCATTTCTCACATTTGCTTGCCAAAGAAATATCTCCTGAGCCAAGATGTTTCGTTCTCCATTCCTTTTCTTTTCTCTCTTTACCGTTGTAGTGTTAGGAAAAGCAAATTGCTAGTTTGGAAAAATTCAGACTGTTTAAAGCACCTGAGAAGCAGAACAAATAAGCCGTGCAGTTGCTGGAGAAATTGTGTATTGTTGGTTGTTGACAGTCGACCGGCATCGTTTCTGTAGCTGTCCGCAGAAAAGGACAGACAATTTATTCTTTCCACACAGTCATTTTCTGCCAGAGTGTTGCTAAACATTTAACTTTTTAAAGATTTCACCAATCATGCATGGCACTATGGCTCATAGGTGGGGTAATACAGCTATTGGATTTGCAATTATATTGTGCAAAATCAACTTGTTTGTACTCAACAGCTTGTTATAGCGTCACAAAACGACAAGCTAACAAACCGGCGGAGGCAGTCAGGCTCTTTGGCAGGTTGCAGCATTTATCATGTCTCTATGATTATTTGCAGTCATAATCACTGATTTTGTGGCGCTTCTCTAGAGATATATCGGCAATGAATTTTGAAATATATATTTTTAATTAATTAAACCCCTTAAAAAAGGAAAATAAGAGAAAAAAAGGAAAAGAATCACTAGCAAAGACAAATTGGATACAGGAACATTTTTATTCCTTAACAAAATAGCTACATTTGTGTTATTTGCCATGTCGATCAGGCACCATAAACCTCATAGCATGATTGCCTAAGTCATATTTTGACCAAATTGAGATAACTGCATGTTATTGATCTCTTATCACTGCTATGTCTCTCTGGCTAATTGCTTGTCGTCAGCCTATCAGGACACTTGTTACAGTCCAAAATCCATATTTGCCAAAGTCTTCCGCTTTGCCTGAATGCTCCAAGTCCACCTCGCTGCAGCAAACAGAAAGGGACGGGGACGGACCACTGTCAGTCTCACACCGTGTTTGGAAACGGGACCATTGCACTCCAGAAGTGAAGGGGGCGTTATTTCTTATATTATTCTCTCGTTTTTATTTTCTTTTTAAATATGTGACATATCTTCATTTTTAGGAAGGAGTTTCACTCTCAGCATGTATTTGAACTTCTCTCTTTTATCTACTTTAGTGCAGCTCACAGTTTTTAACAGGTTCCGTACCTTTCTGTGTACTTCTAAATGCTTAGAAGTACACAGTACACTTTTAGGGCTTGCTGCTGCCTCTAGTGGCGCGGGGGTGGTAATACAACTAATATAATTACATCGTTAATCAGAATAGCAGAAAGTCTTTATTATTTATTATAATTCTGGCATTACTGGAACCATAAAAAATTAATTCTCTAATAAAACACCATTTTTTATTTTCTTAATGATGTATAGCTAATTAAATGACAAACAAGACCTTTACACATTATAAATAATATCTATATATCTCCATCAATTATAGGGGGAACAAAAGAAATTGTAAAACACCATGCGAACTTAATTGAGTAAAAGTCAATAACGAACAAATGAATTAGGTTCACAGAAGAATAACAAATCTGGTTGTTACAACCAGTATTGTTAAACAGAAACAAGCTAAAATTCACATTTTTGCTTTTATGATGCCATGTTATTCTGAGAGACTTTTTGTTGGTAGAGTCTTATGTACAGGAAAAAATAAGATGAAACTATTTAAATTAATGTGGCAAATTTTCTTCGACTCTAAAAACGATAAAATAAAACTAATTCATAGAATCACAATAGGATGCCTGCTTCGAGGATCCTAACGCCTCCCTCAGCACCAGACTAAGACCACCACCTGGTAACACGCCTCTCTCTGTGACCACAGCGGATGTGAAGACGTCTCTCCAGGAAATCACCCTCGTAAGGCTGCAGGCTACAACATCTTGGGACAAGTACTGAGGGACTGTGCACATCAGCTGTCTGAGGTGTTGGCGGACATCTTCAGCACCTCACTGTCACTGTCATCTTGCCCACCTGCTTTAAGACCACCACTATTGTCCCTGTCCCCAAGTGCTCCACAGTGACCATCCTGAATGACTACCGGCCTATAGCCTTAACATAGGTAGTCATGAAGTGTTTCGAGAGGCTAGTCATGAAGCACATCAAGGACTCCATCGACGTCACCCCCATCAGTACGCCTACAGGAAAAACCGCTCCACTGCTGACGCCATTTCATCGGTGATCCACACAGCCCTCATCCACCTGGAGAGCAGGAACACTTACATCCATCTGCTCTTTCTGGATTTCTCCTCAGCCTTCAACTCCATCATCCCACAGACCCTGGTGCAGAAGATCTCCTCTCCTGGACTGAGTTCCACACTGGGGAACTGGATTCTGGACTTCCTGACCAACAGACCTCAGCACTGGCTCGCCGCAGGGCTGTGTGCCGAGCCTCCTCCTCTTCACTCTGCTGACGTATGTCTGCTCGGCGAGATACCCCAGCTGTCATATAGTGAAGTTTGCTGATAACAGAGCAGTAGTGGGACGCATCACAAACAGCAATGAGTCCAATTACAGAGAGGAGGTGGAACACTCGGCGCAGAGAAAAACACCTCTGCATAAACATGAAGAAGACCAAGGAGATGCTGGTGTATTTCAGAAGGGACAAGGATCCTCTTCAGCCCTGTACATCGGAGGAGCAGCAGTGGAGGTTTTCTCCAGCTACAGGTAACTAGGTGTCCACATATCCAGTGACCTCACCTGGAGTACCAATACCTCCCGTCTGGTCAGGAAGGCCCACTAGCGTCTCTACTTCCTCAGGAAGCTGCCAAGAGCTGGACTTGGGAACTCAGTACTGAGGAGCTTTTATCGCTGTGTGGTGGAGAGCATTCTCTGCATCTGCATCACTTGTGGCACAGCAGCTGCACTGCTGCTGAGAGGACGGCTCTGCTGAGAGTGATCAAGGCTGCACAATGGACTGTGGGGAGCAGCATTTGGTGTAGATTTCTTGATCTGGGGACCTGAGTAAACATTTTGTACCACAAACTATCAAGGTGGTATGACAATAAAAAAAAACCTTGAATCTTTGAACAATATCAAAAATTCGTGCATCGAGTAATACACTTAGCATGCTACAGGTAAATGTTATTTAATTTGGTTAAGAATGATTATTGTACTTTCAGTAAATAACTTGTAAGCGATGTTCTTAGTTGCCAGAGGAACACAATAACGCCTTCATCAGCTCAGCGGTTCAAACTGATGAAAAATGAGGATGGATGCTCTCTACTAGAATATTCATAGCTGTTTTTCATGTTCTTTCAGCAAACAGTTGAGAAGGAGTTTTTTTTTTTTTTTGGTTCACTACTATTTACCTGCTACTTTACCCGCCATTGAAAGTATTCTTAAAGTTTGTTTGTAATTCTGCAGCTTATGTGACCAAACCAGATGAGGAGATGAAAAGTTAAAACACTCAACATTGTCTTATACACAACCTCTAGTTGGGTGACCCCAAGATCACTGGGTCTCCTTAAAAGATAGAGCCTCTGAGAACAGTTCTTAAAAATATAGGCACTGTTTTTAGCAAATTTGAGCTGACTGTCCAGGAATGACCCAAGGAATTTAAAATTTGCCACAGTTTCAACAAGTCAGCCATCGAGAGAAACTTGAACCATTTTCAGGTCTTGTTTATGTCATTTAATTAGCTCTACTTCCTTAAGAAAATTGAAAGGTATGGCGTTTTGTGAGGGAATTTATCTTTCATGGTTCCAGTAATGCCAGAATTAATAATATATAATAAAGTCTTAATAATATTCTGAATAGTGGTGTAATCATATTAGTTGTGCTACCATCTCCACGCCACTAGAGGCAGTAGAAGGCCCAAAAAGATGTGACCACGAAGCAGATTTAGAAGTACACAGAAAGTTACCGAATTTGTTAAAAACTGTGAGCTGCGCTGAAGTAAATAAGAGATAAGTTCAAATACATGCTGAGAGTGAAACTCCTTCCTAAAGGTGAAAATATATCACAGATTTCAAAAGAAAATAAAAATGGGAGATCGCGGATAACATAGGAAATAGCGCCCCCTTCACTTCTGGAGTGCAATGGTCCCATTTCCGAATAAGGTATGAGACTGACAGTCACTTTCTGTTTGCTGCAGCCAGGTCCTTCTCGAACGCTCGGTTTGGACCCGCAGTGAATCATGGGATATGGTGTGGATACACCGGACCTATCCTTCAAATCTGGGGAAAAAAAGGACGCATTTGAAGGAGTCTTTGAATTTGGTCAGGTCTTGACGCTACGCTATGACGCAACCGGCCTACAAATTCGTCCTTTGAAGGATGCAGACACAGCTTATATATTCAATATGTAGTAAATATTGATACTTTATCAATATCTATTGCTATTGATGTCTATCGCGATATGGTCTAGCCCTAATTGAGGGATTTATCACCTTCCACATTCAATCACACTTCTCCTTAGTAGTGTTGGGGACACAAATTTGATTATTCTAGTATTAACACAGTTAATCGTAGGGCATGTGAAAATAGTGGATTGAGCAGGATTAGTTTGAATAACATCTTAGGGCTTTAAGTGAGGCCTGCAGAAGAGGAACCAGGCCATGATTTAACTCTCCTACACATGCAGTTTCTCAAGCAGGCAGCAACACAAGAGACATGATTCAGGACTGGAAAGATAAAGTTCCAGTCCAGTATTTGAGCTCGTATAAAACTGCAGGCTAAAGATAATAACATATAATACTTATAGTAATTATGATCTACTTTGTAGGATATTTTTCTTAGTTATTAACAGCATGTTTTGATTTAAAATAGCTTATATTAACAGCCCTTGTAGTGTCTAACTCAGGCTAAACTGTAACTTTGCCTTTTGTTTTTGTCGATTTTCTCAGCTTCTCAGAACCAACCCAAACAATTATTAATTAGAATAATTATTAATTGTTTGGGTTGGTTCTGAGTTTCTGATACTCTGTTTGTGTTCTTATGTGTGGTTTATTCTTTGTCGGAATAAACTCTGGATATGTCTGTTGTTGAACAGTAATCTGTTGTCTGTGGTTTTTTGCTGTCCCGCACGACGTCTTGGACCCGAGGACACGAGAGAACAACAATTTTCTCTCAATAGTAGCTAAAAAGGTAATTACTAAAAGCCACAGTAGCAACAGAGAACAGACTTTAGTTCTTTACACCATAAATATTCTCAAAATCTAAATTCAGGTTGAGTTGACACAATTTCTTTTGGAGATCAACAGGATAAGTAGCAGATCGTCACGTACCAAATGGTAGATCGGGGACTATCAAGTACACCTAAATAGAAGCCACGCCCACTGACTTGGAAAAGGAAAAAGAAATCATATATATATGTGCTGCAGTTATATACGTCGCACTTGTCTACAAGCCACACTTTTGGGGATTTTTGACTGGCACTTTTAAATGTGACTGTGTGGTGAGGCTAACTAAAAATTATTTTAACAGACTTTTAAAGAGTTACATTCTGTAAACAGCCAGTTGAAGCCAATAGGACCTCATCATCTGCAAAAAGCAATCATTTTTGCAGATGTGATCCTAAGGCCACCAAAACAGATCCCCATCAACACCTTGACGGCCCCTAGAAATTGGTGACAAAGGGCAAACTTTGGAGAGTCCAACTCTCACCGGATTACTTTTTTTTATGTTTCTCCAATCAGAATGGTTCGCAAATTCAACTTTTCTAGAAATCAATACTGCCTTTTTTGAGGACAATTTACAGTGGTCAATCACCCCAATTTACATGATTTAGGAAATTTGGGAGGAACCGGAGCACCTGGAGAAAACCCCCACTAACATGGAGAGAACATACAAACGTCCACAGAAAGAGGCGCTTGGTTAAGAACCAAGTCCTCTTTTCTGTGAAGATGCAGTGGTTAGCACTAAAAATCAGAACAAAAGTCAGGTGGACAACCAATAAGTAGTCTCTCTATTAGGGCTGTTGTAAAAGAATATTCCAGTAATCGAGTACTCTACAGAATATTTTCACGATTATCCGAGGAATAGGATCTCTCTCTCTGCGCCATTCCTACTGTTCGCTCCAAAGCGATTCTGATGCCAGAAAAGCTATCGTAGTACTACCATTACACCGCAAAGTTCAAACTTTAATCCACAACAAACCTTATTCGGACGGGACCAGAAGGGTTTTAGGCCCTTCTGTTTTTGGGACAGAAGGACTTAAAACCTCCAACAGGAATCCACAGCTAACCATTGTACTGAACCAGGACTGGTCCTCTCAAACAAGCTTCTTGGTTTTCTCACTGCAAATGACTTTTTTTGTTTCTCCAGTCTGAAACGTTTGCAAATTAAATTTTCTAGAAATCAGTACTGCCTTTTTTGAGGACAATTTACAATGGTCAACCACCCCAATTTACATGATTTTGGACATTTGGGGGGAACCGGAGCACCCGGAGAAAACCCCCACTAACACGGTGTCAACACACAAACTCCCACAGAAAGAGCAGCTTGGTTATGAACCAAGTCCTCTTTTCTGTGAAGATGCAGCTCTAACCACTGCATCACCGTGCTGTTCTTTTTTTTTTTGTCCAAAATGTTACATGTAATTTCAAATGGTTCTGACCTGGACATGTTTTGCTATTTGCTTTGTTTAGAGGTTTTTTTGTGTTTCTCACAACAAATGTTTCTCTAATCTGAACCGTTTGCAAATTCAATATTCTAGAAATTAATATTATCTGTCTTGAGGACACTTTCCATTGATCAACAACCCCAATTTACATGTTTTTTGAAATCTGGGAGAAACCGGAGCACCCGGAGAAAACCCATGGACATTTTTTATTTTGGCCTAAAATGTGAGAACCATTTTAAGGTTTTGCAAACGGTTCAGAGGTTATCTGGACTTTTTGTCAATTGCATCTCTTTGAGGTCTTCCTGCCTCTCTTACCTTTTTGCTGTTTCTTCATTTTTAAAGTGTGTCGCGTCATTTTCCACACAGATTTTTCGTCGTATACTGCCTCCTCTGATGCAGGGTCAGAAACAGTTTTGGCAGGGATGTTGTCTTTTTCTCCACGCCTGGCCACTTTTCTTTTCGGAGGTCCTGGTTCCTCTCCGTCTTCGATCTCTGTTTTCACATTTTCCAGCTCCCCTCCAAGTTCAAATGTTTCCGCTTTCTCTTGTAGAGCAGAAACGTCCCTTTTGTATCTGGTTCTAAGTTTTTCATATGAAACACCAGCCTTCTCCAGTTTACTCTGTAGGTGTTGAATTGTTTCCGCGGATTGCTGCTTCAGCAAAGTGAACTCTTGATGTAGAGTGTTCTTTTCCAACCTGATCTTGTTTATTAGTTGAAGGTCATGCATATAAAGTTCTTTTTCACAATTGACCTCAAAATAATGTTCTGCCTCCTGTCTCAGTGCAGAAACGTCACTTTGATATCTCTTCTTTAGCTCCTTCAATGAAATCTCGGAAAACTCCAGCTGACTCTTGAGATGCGCTTTTGATTCCTGCAGGCAGGCGATCTCGTTGGAAAGTTTTGCTTCCAGATTGTCAGCCTGCAGGTTCCTCTGACCAGCCGCTTCATATTTGGTTTGAAGTTCCTCATAATGATTCTTCATTTGTTCC
>CAEGAE010001482.1:0-31189 GCA_903067095.1 Girardinus metallicus
GGATGGATGGATGGATGGATGGATGGATGGATGGATGGATGGATGGATGGATGGATGGATGGATGGATGGATGGATGAAAGGAACCAGGATGGAGGGATGGATGGACGGATGGATGAATGAGTGAAGGGAACCAGGTATAGATGGATGTACCAGGATGGATGGATGGAGAGAACCAGGATGGATGGATGGATGGATGAATGAAGGGAACCAAGATGGATGAAGTTCATCTGGGTCAGAAAGCAGCTTCTCATCAGGACGGTATAGTTAAATCCTCACTTTCTTCTCTCAGATCTGCCCAGCAGGAGAATCTCGTCTCCTCTCTTCCGGTGTCCATCGGCTCAGGGTGACGTAGCGACTCCTACTCAACAGGTGAGGCCGTTTTCAGGCTGTTTGATCTCAAATCTCCCCCACCAATGGCGCCTCAGATGAGCAAGTTGTAGCGACACACCGCCGACCCGTTCAGCTCATTACTGACGGTACAGGAGTCCAATTCCATTAAGCTGCTGGGTGACACCTGATGAAACTCTCCCTGCTCAGACACAAAGAAAATGAGAAACAGGAAATCAGAGAGGAATTATTTTCCATGAACATTTGTTGTGATGGAAAATAAAAACCCAACTGAAAAGAAAGAAGCTGAGGACCGAAGGGAAGAAGTCTTCTTCATTCTCAAACTTTAAATACTATTGAACATTTAACACTGGAACTGGAAGACATTTCAAAAATCCAAAACAAATGAACAGAAACTACAAAATAATAGGAATTATGAAGTTTCTGGTCACAACTAAACCTTTTTTTTTAAAAGAACAATTTTGTTTAGAAAACACCAGACTGAAGACTATTCATCCAGTTTTTGGTTGAAACAGAAAAACAAAACATACAAATGGAAATTGAGGATGGGAAGGCGACAACAGGACAGGTTAAGGTAACAAGTCAAACTCTTTAACGACTCAAGAATGAAATCACTTTTCAAAAAAACTCACTTTTAAATATTACTTAAATAAACAGCACAATATCTGCAGCATTCCTTAAGAAAGATTGCTAAGAAAGTTTCAAGTCAAAATGGAGAACAATCAGGAAGCGTCAGGATTTCCTCCAGAAAATCTGCTGAGCCCAGTGGAAGAGCTGCTGGGGTCGTCCATCAGCGGTCTGCTGCATGTTTGGGTTAAAAATTTTAATTTACAAAAAGTCTGAGGTGCAGGATCAGTTTTACAATAAAAATATTTAACAATAAAATCTAATGGGGGTGCTGTGGTGGCGCAGGTGCAAAGCACAACCCACATATGGAGGCTTTAGTCCTCATGCCGGAAGTCGCAGGTTCAAT
The DNA here is from genome assembly GCA_903067095.1 of Girardinus metallicus. Classification (NCBI taxonomy): domain Eukaryota; kingdom Metazoa; phylum Chordata; class Actinopteri; order Cyprinodontiformes; family Poeciliidae; genus Girardinus; species Girardinus metallicus. Next base: position 1,323 of record CAEGAE010001482.1, read on the forward strand.
TCCCGGCCTTTGCCGCATGTCTTCTCCCTCTCTCAATCCCTAATTTCCTGTCAAGCTACTTTCAAATAAAGGCCACTAGAGCCTCAAAAAAAAATCTAATTTGCTGGACAACTTCATAAACCAGTGGAAAAACACTCCTTTCAGGCTCTTAGTGCCGGCGTCCCAAATAGTTCCCCCTCTGCCACCGGCGTCCCCCAAGGCTCCTGGTGCCGGCGACCCCCAAAGTTCCCCCTGTGCTACCTGCGTACTCCAAGGCTCCTAGTGCTGGCGACCCCCAAAACAGTACATTTCGGTACATTTCATGGATTAAATTATTATACCAACAACCGTCTGCCACAGTTCGTACCAATTCTCAGACCTCAAAACTATTTAAATTACAAAGAGGCACCTGTCCTCTTAGCCCCCTGCTTTTTGATCTGGCCATAGAGCCCCTCGCCATTGCACTTAACACCACTAAGGAGATATCCGGCATTTGGAGGAATGACATGGAACACAAGGTGTCGCTCTATGCTGATGACCTTTTACTTTTTATTTCCAAACCATCAACCTCACTGCCTTTTGCTCTTGATATACTGAGCCAATTTGGTCTGGTTTCTGGGTATAAGCTGAACCTTACCAAGAGTGAGCTTTTCCCCTTAGGTAATAAAGCTAATATGTCAGATTTTGCTAATCTGCCGTTCAGAATTGAAAGTCAAAAATTCACATACCTGGGTATCACAGTGACAAAAAAACATAAAAACCTCTTCAAAGAGAATTTGATTCAACTGTTGAACCAAGTGAAAGGATCCCTCACAAAGTGGACTCCCCTTTCCATGTCCCTTGTGGGACGTATCAACTCAATTAAAATGACTATACTACCCAAATTTCTATACCTCTTTCAGGCTTTACCTATTTTTATTCCTACTACTTTTTTTAATGAGCTGGACTCGACTTTTTCATCCTTTATTTGGCAGGGTAAACGCCCAAGGCTTAACAAATTACTACTTCAAAAACCTAAACAGCAGGGGGGGTTTGCCTTCCCCAAGTTCCGGTTTTATTATTGGGCTGCCAACCTTAGATGCTTAGTGTTTTGGTATTTCTACCACAACCTAGGTGGCTGCCCTGACTGGGTGGCTATGGAGCTACACAGTGGTAATAATATATCCATCCCGGCCATGCTCTGTTCCCCACTTTCACTCTCTTTGTCTAACCCTGTTTTAAACCCGGTAGTGAAACACTCGCTGAAAATATGGGGCCAGTTTAGGAAATACTTTAAACTCCACGATTTTTCCCTCTTAAGTCCAATTGCACTTAACCATTTTTTTAAACCATCTGTTCAGGATGGGGTGTTCCTAGAGTGGCACCGGAGGGGGCTTTGTCATTTTAACGACCTTTTCATAGAAAAGAATTTGGCATCATTTGAGGAACTTAGCAATAAATAAGTTCCTCAAACTTATTTATTGCTAAATAAGTTTGAGGAATAAATATCTAAAAAATCAAATTTTTTTAGATATTTGGAAACGAGAAACTTTAATCAATCTCACTTCCCAGGCTCAGTTTCTCTACCAGAGCATACACTGTTGGAAACCATCCTATTATTGAACCCGACTCATAAAGGGCTCGTTTCACAGCTTTATAATAAAATGTTGACTATGAAAGAGTCCTCCTCACCTAAAATTAAAACTTCATGGGAAGAGGACTTGAGCATGACCATACTGGATGAGACATTGGCCTCTATACTTAAACTGGTGAATACAACATCTTTGTGTGCGCGCCATTGTCTCGTTCAGTTTAAAATAGTACATAGAGCCCATCTCTACAAAAGTAAACTATCTTGTTTCTACCCAGAAATCACCCCATACTGCGACAAATGCAAAACTGCCATAGCCACACTGGTTCATATGTACTGGTCCTGCCCTGCTCTTGGTCAGTTTTGGACGGATGTTTTCCATATGATGTCCGGGTTGGCCGGGGTGGCAGTAACACCTGGCCCTCTCTTGGCCCTTTTCGGTTTCAGTGGTGAGGGGTTGCCTCTACCAGCCTCTAAACGACAGGCTCTGGCATTTTGTTCACTGTTGGCGAGGTGTACAGTTCTGACCAGGTGGAAGGGTGCTGCTCCTCCAACTCACAAGCAGTGGTTATGTGACCTTATGTCGTGTTTGAAACTGGAAAAAATTAGATGCTCTCTCCAACACTCAACTGGTAAATTTGAAAAAAACATGGGGGCCCTTTCTTGACTCATTTCAAAATATACAATAATGCTCTAGATTGATTAATATTATTAAAATGTGCTCTGTTTCTGTCAGGAATAGAACTGTGGTATCATTTGACTTATATACTGTTAAGTCTATAATCTAAAGTAAAAAACTACTATTAGATTAATATTAATCAAATCGTGCTCATTATATCTAAGAAAAATGTTCTATGATTAAGTTATATACATTGACAAGAGTCTAAATTTGACCTAAATTGAGGCCTACTCAAAACAATCATAATCAATCTAATATTTCAACATGCGTTAAAATCAAACATCATTGAAAACTAGCATAATTAACTAATATTTCCAACACTACTCATTTAATTTGATCAGTTCAAGAATCCAAAGAAACCCCTACAAGTTTATAAACAAGGGGGACCAATAAGCTCTATACTTTTACCTTTTTATCTTTCTTTTGGTTTGTTGTTTTGTTTGTATTTCCTTCTCATTCACGTAAAGCACTTTGAGCCTTGTTGCTGAAAATGTGCTAAACAGATAAAATCACCTTACCTAAGAAGAATAAAACAAGTGTGCTTTACTCTTCGTCTGTTGATACAATTTATGAGAATATCAAACTAAATAAAAATAATTTACAAAAAAAAAAGGCGGGATGCCGCAACGTTCTTATTGAACTTTGTTCGTTAATTTTTTGAGTTCCTTTGATATCTTATTGAGTGACTTACTATATTCATCATTCCGACATCACAAATGACTGTGAAGGCAGCACGGGGTCACGTGACCAGTGCACAGCTGAGGGATGCCGAGGCTTGCCCGTTGCTAGCCAGCTAGCCCGTTAGCTGTGTCTAGCGATTCTGGCAGAATCGGGTGGATTTTATTCTATATTTTCTAATCAAATCCAATCCAGTGGCCCGAACTGCCTGTCATGGGGAGGGTACACTGCATATGGTCGTCGTCTGTATCCCCTCGTAATGGCAGCTTTTGCTCAGGCTTCATAGTCATAAATCGTAGCTAGTGCTGTCCAGTTAGCTCAAGGCCAATCGAAGAAAAGGCAGGCCGTCGGGTGAGTACACTTACAGTAAAGTCATATTTTCCACCTTAGTAGGATATTTTTTTTGACAGCCACATAACATATTTGCTCTGTTGTAAACAACTATCCCAATAAGGCATCAGGTTTTGTCGTTTTCACATACTTATATTCTTATCGGTTATTACACGCCAAAGCTACTGTCTGTTGAGCATAATTAACGATGGGTGTGTTATTTATTACGGCAAACCGCGTAATATAAACTCAAAATGTAGATATAATCGTTCTAATTATTTTTTTTTTCTCACCTTTTAGTGTGTTGATAAAGCTTAACGGGTTTTTTCTCTCTCTTAGCATGTCGCATTGAACTGAAGTAAAACCTACAGTCCTGGTTAGTTTATCATGAATTGTAGTCAATTGTTTACTTGTTCGACTCCTACAGCATTTTAAGAATGTAATGTTAACATGTGGGAGGTTATTGTAGAGATATTACATGTCTACATGTTGTTTTGGACACGGCCACCCAGACCTCAGGAACTCAGTTGAAAAACAAACACTCCCACTACGATGTCAAACATTCCTTATGTGGGTGAAGGCATTAATAGACCTTAAAGCCAGATTGCCCACATTCACTCTCCTTCTGATTCTTGGATAGTTTATGGGTGTTTTTTCTGTGGGGCGGTTGGTTTTAATTTTATTCAAACTTTTTTTTTTTAACTCTCATTCAAACTCCCTTTTTAAATACACAAGGATTTCTGTGAATTATTTTTTTTGTCATTGATCACCTTAAAGACTTTGCCCTAAAAGTATAAAAAGAAAACGGAAAAAAAAAAAAAAAAAAAAACAGGAATGCATGTTGGAGCCAATTTCCTGACTGCTCAAACTGCATTAGATGTTAATTTAAAAAATGCATGAGCAAAGGCTTTTTTGGATTTAACTAATACGGGTTATTCATTTGAAAGACAATAATATTTTGATGCAGAATTCTGTGCCTTCAGAAGCATTTTTATGAGTGTTTTTTTTCCCAAGGAACACATAAAATGAAGATATCTACAGGCTTATAGATTTCAGTTTTACCTTGTATATTCTAATGCAGGAAAATGTAGGGATTTACAGCAAATACATTTTTTTATTATAATTGTTTTGTTTTGTTTTTTTACCAGTAGCGTTTTTTCCTATTCTTTTCACAAGGTTTCCCCCAGAAAACTTGCTAAGCTTGGCGGCTGGGCGCTCGGCCGTCATTCATCCAGCGGCCCGTCATGTTTTTGTGTGAAAAAATGTTTACATGTTGTTAGGAAATTTGAAAATATCACTTGATAATTATGTGTGATTGGAAGATTGATATCTGAACACCAACTATAAAGTCTTAAAAACTGCAAACATTTTAAAAAGACTTAAATAAATAAGCAATGCTAAGCCTGGTGGGGACACAAGTAAAGCCTGGTGGCCCGCCAGGCTTAGAATAGACTGGTGGAAACCCTGATTTTCAGACCTTGAATTATTAATTGATTCGTGTTTCTCTCTGGTCAGTGTGTAGCTGTTTAAGGAGAAGTCCTTAAAGTTCTCCTTAAAAAGGAGAACTTAAAATAAAGTTATGCTTTTGTGGTCACATTTTTGCTCTTTAGCTGTCAGTTTCTGAGAGCTGTATAAGTACATTTGTAATTATTAAGGAAACAAAGCAGGTGCACACAAAAATAAATAAAATATTTTGAATCAAAATTGAATGACTGAGAGACTATTTTTTTAGTGAAGTGCCTGGAGATAACATGTTATGAATTGGTGCTATATAGATAAACTGAACTGAATTTAAATCTTCTAGGGGTTTAAGTAAGTTTGAGATGAACTGCTTCTGAAATTTAGATTCTGTGTAGATTAGAGAAAAATCACATTAAATTCAAACTTAATCACCTAATTCCTGTTTTCTACAGTTTTCAATATTGAAATTGTAAAATAATACCATCCTTGCAAAAGAATGTTTCCAATTCAAAACCTAAAACCGATGACACTGTAACTGAGAAGTGTGAGTAAAGAAGTGACTAAAAGGCACAAGAGTCTGTCTTTTTTTTTTTTTTGTGAACTGTTTTTTACATAATCATGTGGCATCTGCTTTTATGTTGTTAATATCCTGGGACTTTTCCCTGTAGGTGGATCAGAGAAGTTTGGGGGATCGAATCTTTCAAATCCAGTTCAGGATCAGTTCTTCATTTGAAGCCAGCGCCGGTCTCTGCCAGTATTTTCATCACTTTCAACCCCAGATGAACCATGTCTTCGTCAGGGTGCTGCCAGCTCCCCGGATCCCTTTGCGATTATTCTGAGAACACTGAGCCCGATGCCTCTAAGCATTCAGAAGATTCTGATTCTACTACACAGGCCCAGTACGTTGCCAAGGTTACAGCAAAAGATGGCCGCCCACTCTCCACAGTTGTCAAAGCTGTGAGCTTGCAGAGGTGAGTATAAAACTAGCATGTGGCTCCAGAGTGTGTCCTGTAAATAAGTGAAATGTGGCTCACATTACTATAATTTTTTGTCTTCTTCTCCTCCGATGCGGCCGTATGTCGGCGCTCAGCGATGTGGGGATGTGTCGGATCTGTCATGAGGGAGCTGGAGGGGAGACACTGCTCTCACCCTGCGACTGCACTGGTACTCTGGGAAAAGTGCACAAGAGCTGCCTGGAAAAGTGGCTGTCATCCTCCAACACCAGCTACTGTGAACTTTGTCACACAGAGTTCACCATTGAACGGAGACCACAACCACTGACACAGGTAGGAGAGGCGAAGGATATGTTTGATATCCTGTTTACTAGAAGATAGTCTCATTTGTTATTTAGCTTTGCCGTACTCTGTTGTCTTCACAGTGAGAACAAATATTTTATAAAATGACCAGATCACATCACACAGATATATTCCTCAAAGCTCTTCCTTTAGATTTATATTTTATAAACTGATATCGTCTACTACCGCTGAGTTTGAATTACACCATTAAGCTCTTCATTTTGCTGTTCAGTGGCTGAAGGACCCCGGCCCTCGCAGTGAGAAGCGCACATTGCTGTGTGACATGGCCTGCTTCCTTCTCATCACGCCCCTGGCGGCTATTTCCGGGTGGTTGTGTCTCAGGGGGGCCCAGGACCATCTGCAGCTGAAAAGCAGACTGGAGGCTGTTGGACTTATTGCCCTAACCATCGCCCTCTTCACCATCTACATCCTCTGGACATTGGTAACTACGGTTTTCGCTCGCCACTGTAATTTATATTCTCAGGTGAATTGTCCATCATTATCAACTCTTAGCCGTTTTCTTACTCTGCGGTGTTTAAGACAAAAAGAGAAATCTTTATGAAACTTGCTCTTGTTTATAGCTCATATTTTATTAGCATAGCTTTTTTTTTTTAAATCAAAACAGGTCTCTTATAAATTAAAGCTTGTGATCCTGTATGAGTAGAGGTCAAATAAATAAAAATAAAAAACAAATAGTGTTGCAAAATAAGTCCTCTGAATGACGATGTAACACAAATTTCTAGATTTTGTCAACAGTACCTTGCAAAATGTTTCAAAACCTTTTTTTATTTTTTTTATGTTATAGCTTAATTGTATTCTATTAAAAAGAAAATAATACATTTCATCGATTTGTTCTTTTTGCAAAAAGCGAGGCGTGCATTTGTATTTAACTCCCGTGTGGCTGTACTTTCTTGAGCCACTTTGTGTTGCAATTAAGTCTTTTGGCGTTTGTCTCTCAGCAGGTTGCAGTACAGATTGAAATTTTTCGCAAACTTCTTTGCAAAATGGCCCAAGGTCAGTCAGATTGGATGGAAAAACATCTCTACTCCCACTGACTTTTAATTGTGTTTAGTTCTGAACTTTTACTGGGCCGTTTCTAATGTGCAATTACCGTAATCGAAACCTTTCCATGGTAACGCAATGGATGTTTAGATCTCAAGTCTCTTGCAGCCGCTAAGACGTTTTCCTCTGGGATTGCTTTTTATTTAGCTCCCTTCATCTTCCCATCCATACTGACCAGTTTTCCTGTCTTTGCTGAAGAAAACCTTCCCCTCAGCATGATGCTGCCACCATCATGTCTGAGATTGGGGACGGTGTGTTCAAGATGTTGTGCAGTGTTAGTTTTCTGCCATGTGTAATGTTTTAAATACAGGCAAGCTTATTTGATTTTACTCTCATCAGACCAGATCACATTCGTCCATGTGCTGGTTGTGTTACGTACACGGCTTTTTACAAATTTTTTTTAGAAATTACTTCTTCTTATTGTATTCCAACAGTGATTTTTCTCCTTGCCACTCCTCCAAAAAGGGCCCGAGTTGTGTATTGCGTGACTAATAGTTATTTTGTAAATAGATTTTTCCAATTTGAGCTGTGGATTTCTGCAGCTTTTCTAAAGTTATAAAGTGTTAAGTTACACACCAATGAACTGAATTGACTAATTAGCTGATTTCTTTAGGCAGCTGCTCGTGTTTGATTTTATTTAGGGTTGTTGGAGTAAAGGGCTCTAAATAGTTATGGATACAGTGCTTTAGATTTTTATTTAGACACAAAATTTATTCACTTTACAATTATCATCTGCTCTATGTTGATTTTTTACATAAAATCCCAACAGGTTACGTTGAAGTTTGTCCTGCCGAAGAGATTGTTCTCCAGTTTTTTTTAAGTGTGGAACTCTTAAAACATGGTGAGGGAAGGATAGCAGGACTTTATGTGCAGCTTGTTATCATTCAAAGCTTCCAAGAATCTACATGCCTGAACAGAAACGCATAGCTTGATGAGATCAGAAGCCAAATTTCTCCTTCACATCTGCTGAACTGGGTGTATAAAAAGCAAGCAAGAGAAACTTTGGAAAGCATACTTATACATTCACTTTTAAAAATTAGCCTTTCTTTCTTTCTTTCTTTCTTTCTTTCTTTCTTTCTTTCTTTCTCTGCGTTACATCCATCATGCTGCGTCTCAAACGTTTTTGTCAGTTTTATTGACACGTCTTTTAGTCTCCTTTCACTGTCTGTTGTGGCCAACCCCCTCTTCTTTGTCGCCCGACCTTTAGGTGTCGTTCCGGTATCACTGTCAGTTGTATTCGGAGTGGAGGAGGACCAATCAGAAAGTTCGCCTGCTCATGCCCGACATGAAGGGGGCGCACACCACCCAGCGTTCGGTGCCGACCAAGTCGACCAAGAAAATGACTGACGAGACCATCGTATGAGTGCCGGGCGGTGGCGAGGGAAATAATGCAAATCAAGCTCACACAAGCACTCTAAAAACAAGATTAATCATAGTAATACTGAACTTTTGCACTTCATACGGACGATCCTGAAGGGAAAGGGATGCTTTCTCCTCATGATTCTTTGTTAAAGCACTTGATTAAAAAAAACCAACAACGAAAAAAACAAAACAAAAACAAAACTACGTTATTGGCTGCCCACAAAAGTGGATTTTGGAGAAGTTTTGGAGGAACTCATTTCAGAGTGGTGTTAGATTAAAAACTGTGTATTCACCAGTGCTGGGATGTGAACGAACTGACACTCAGAGAATGAACTAACCAGCCTGACTTTTTATGTCAGTGGCAGAAACTTATAAAATACTAAGACACAAGCTAATGTAGCAGGATATAACTGATTCAGCATGCTACTACAGTATAATAAGAGACATATTCACTACCTATAATTCCCCTATTATGCCCCCTGCACAATGTATTTAGATGGTTTTAAACCTTGGACGAACAGTAGTTCTGCAAATGGATAGGAACCTAAGAAGGTTGACAAAGTCTAGCTGTGAATACTCCTTTTTTTGTTTGTTTGTTTGTTTGTTTGTTTGTTTGACAAGTAGAGGGCGACTGTCACCTCTACCACTGTCTCTGTCTATAATCTGAAGCTTTTAAGTTTCCAGGTACAGCTTTTACATTGCTTTCTCTAGAGGGAATATTAAATCATGTTCCTCCTTGGTCAGTAAAGGGAGACGCCTTGCCTCAGTCACACATGTCAAGGGGAGGTGGGGGATGTTTTGCTGGGAATCGTAGTTCATAAAATGACACTAACTCGCTCTGAAAAAGTGTTGAAGGCATGAAAAGTGTTTACATTCTAATTGGATGATGTCTCTTCTGTTATCATGAAAGTGCATTAGGAAATAGCCTCACTCCACGTGTAAATGCATCACTCATGAGCTGAGCTGAATAGAAATGGTCTGTGGTGATGTTTTAAAAACCACAAGAAATTCAGTAAAAGAAAATATAACAGCGACCGTGTTCAGATTGGTCAGATTGAAGGCATTGGGGAAATGATAGACATGCGATTTGAGACCAGCCTGGGGCTCAGCAAAATGCAAAAGAGAAATGTGCTTTGAGATGTCAATCGATGTATACTAAAAGTATTTTTGTGTTACTGTAGTCTTCCTGCTTCATCCCCCTGGAAAGTTGGGTTATTGTGCAATAAAACATGAGGGACTCCTGGACATTGTGTGAACTGGGATTTGCTTACTTGTTTGCGTGAATTAAAATAGTTTTTTTTATTGCAGCAGCACTAAAAAAAAAATACCAAAACTTTTGAAAAATGTGAACTCCAAGCACATTTATTCAGTGGGGGAAAAAAAATCTCATATTGGGGAATATTAACAGTGGCACCTAAAATTCCCTTTGAAAGAAAATTTAACATTTCTTTATAAGTTTTTTGTTGAACGTAAGCAGGGTGTCTGCATTCTTAAAAAATCTTAAATTCATGTATCTGAAATCAAGGCCTTAAGATGTCTCGAATTCACAAAAGAAAAATAATCACAGGTCTCAAATTTTGCTGTGGCAGGATTACATAATCTTGTTTATTCTGTGTATTTTTTTATGGAACTTGTCTGTCAAAGTTCCAGTCACTGTGTTCTGTGACTGAAGGTGTTTGAAGCTACCGCTAACTAGCTGCTATTATAGCCTTGCTAGCCCTTTTACTTTCTACCATCCTGAGCATAAACATTCAGTTGGCCAAACTTTTAATGGGACTTTAACTGGGATAATATTGAAGCACAAATTAAATTAAGATTGAGCTTTTATGCAAAAACTTCAGATGAGCCTGGTGTAAAATGGAAAGAACGTGCGAAAATGCGCCTCATCCCCCCTGTTTGCTGTGGTGAAGGATCTGTGATGTTTGTTAAATTGCTTGCCATTACGAACTCATTAAAATACTTTGAGATTTTCTTGAGCAGTGAAGAGACAAAGGCCAGAGACGAGTTGAACTCAGGACAGCCGCATCGAAGAGTCTCTGCATATGTTGCTTAATTTTTAAAAACCCTCCCAGACTTAACCAGCAAGCTGAAAATGTACTCATCATTTTTGACGTATTGTAACACAAAACATGAATCTCTAAAGAAATGCTTCACCAGACGCAACGTTAAATGTATTCCCCATTGAATATATATATGCACATAAATTAAAGTTAAGTGTGCGATTATGCAACTGCAGTGAAAGATTGCTTGGAGGCGTTTTACACTTCACCAGGGGTGCCAGCAACTTGGTCTGTGCTGATATCTTGTGATCAGGCAGTGTGGGAGTTAGAGAAGGAAATTTTCCATTTCTCTGCTTTGGAATCTTTCTTATGTGATATTTCTGTGTAATGTTACTATACTCAGCTGTTGTTCAGAACACAAAGCAAATATGCCAGTAAAAGTAAAAAAAAAAAAAAAAAGTGGACGATCTGATGCTCTGTTCAATTCAAATACTCTCTGCTGCTCAAACATAACTGGTTTGTGGGTAACAGTAAACCTTAGGCGGTATCCTGGATATTTTTATTGCTTTTTAACAAGCTATTTTTTATTGGTCTTGCATAAAAGCAACGAGTTGTTCGGCTATTTCTTCATTATGCTTCTCAGACTGTTTAAAAAAAATGCATGAAGTTTGAGGGAAAGGTAAACACAAAACTACTTTCTAAATTCAGTTATAGTTGTGAGTTTGAATACTTAAACGAGGATGTTCCTCCCGCGTTTTTCACCATAGGCTGTCTAGTCTATACTGCTTTTCTTTGTTGTTTTGTTTTTAAAAAGGACACCGCAAAGTAATATTGTAAAATTTATTTCCATGGCATTAATATAATGTATGTGAGCAGACAAGCTATCAAAACAAACAGAACAAAATATATTTTACACAAAAACAAAGTAAGCGTCAGCAGCGTCACGACCACTTTTTGAGATGATGACTGAAGGAGGAAAAGGCCCAAAGACAGGACTGCTGATCCCAGTGAAACTGGCAGGATTTCAACCCCAGACCTTCAGTTTGTGCCAACAACAGTCTACCAGAGAGATGTTTAGGCATACAGGGTCTCGGACAAGGCTATACTGCTACGCTAACATGTTAACTAGCTGGTAGCTGCTCGGGGGGAGGGGGTGTACCTTCAGTCCTGTTTTTGTGCCACGATGTTTTGACCATACCTGGGTCAGATTACTACTTGAAATCAAACTCTTCTTCTATCTGGGATTGATCGTTTTGTGGCTTAATGGAACTGACTTCACTGATTCAAAAAGTGCAGGCTCTGACTCGTCGTGCCCAGCGTATTCGAAAGCACATCAACACAAGTGGATTTCAGTTAATAATCGGACCGGGTGAGGCAGGACGGTTTTCCGGCGGGGTTACAGGTTCTGACAGCACTGCAGCTTGCTCCCCCTCTGGCCGTCCGTCGTCGGAGGGACGCTGATGTCCACCACGTTGTTTCCTGGGGACTCGTCGTGGGCAGATCGCTCAGCAATCTGTTTCTGTGATACAATCCGGTATATTTCTGTTTTCACAAAGATAAAACAGTGATGTTTTAGAAGAGTAATCATACTCTGTTCACACTTGTACCTCTTCTAACCACAGGACACCTAAGACCATACAGAGCTAATCTGGAATGGGAAACTAGATCAGAAAGAGGAAGCTACATATGCAAAGTTTAAAAGTCAGCTTCCTACAGCGGATGAAATGGTGAAATCCAAGTTAATGAATCATACAGTGATAAACATTTGGACCAGCTGGTTTGAGTTATATCAGTAACATCTGAGTGTGCTGGGAAACAGGATTCCCAGGTTTGCTTCAGGAGCCAGACTTTAGGTGTCACCTTTGTATCTGAATATACAGTGGTGTGAAAAAGTATTTTCCCCCTTTCAGGTGTCTTTGTCCGTCGTACGCATGGGATCATGAAACAAATGTTAATATCAGAGCTTAGTATTTACAAAAAAGCTGCTTTACAACAATAATTTAATTTATGAGGAAAACAAAATCTATTTAAAGTGTACCTCCCATGTGGAAAGTGTAATTGCCTCCTTAACATCAGCGTTGAGCTTCCCTTGTCAGTAACAGCTGCCATTACGTGACTACTAGCGGTAAGTTTTTTTTTATATTGCTGTGGAGGGATTTTGGCACACTCATCTTTGCACAATTTATTTCATTTATACAAATTTTTTAGAGTTTGGGCTGCTTAAGGTCATGCCCCAGACTCATTCCTTTCTTTCTGCTTAACGCAAGTGAGCTTGAATCGAAAGTTATAAAATGATGGTCGGATTCTCTGGCAGTCACCAGAACTTATCGTTCCATAAATTATGACAAGTCGCTCAGCTCTAGAAGCAGCTGGCAGCCACCATCTATCACTGTCACCACCATGCTTGACTGTTCCTATGATCTTTTTGGCACCTTATAAAAAAACTTTTTCTCTCCACAGAATATTTATTATTTTCAGTAAATGTGACCCTTTTTAAATATATATATACATATATATATATCAATCAATGCCATGCTTCGTCATCTCTTCTCGACACGTTGAGTTGATGTTTTTAAAAATCTTTTACTTAACTTTTTGTTTCGTTTAGGTCCGATTTAAGCGACTTTTTGATTATACAGATCAGGTAATAATCAGACTTGTGTGCAGCTAGTGACAAAAAAGCTGGCTTATCTCAGTTAACTAATTTTTTTAACAAGGGACTCTTATTCTGTGTAGGCTGGTTTGGTTCCTTTTTACCTTCATAAATAAAACTGCATGTTGCTTATCCTTGTCTGATATTAACATTTCCCACATGATCTTATATGTGACAAAAAAAAATAAAAACAAGAAGTCTATAAGACTGACTGAAATGCTTTTTCCACATCTCTGAATGTAATGGTGATTATTTTAATAAAAACAAGTGGAGAGAGTTGTCAATGAGGTAAAACAATTACATCTTACACCATGTAATGCAAATGTATTTTTACTTGAGATTTATCACCACTTTTTCATTAAAAAAATCACATTTCAATGTATTTTACTGGGATTTAATGGACCAATACAAAGTAGGGGATAATTGTAAAGTGGAAAGAAAATTATGCATAGTTTTCAACCCTTTTTTTATAAATAAAAATGTGTAAAGTTTGGTACGAAGCTATGAGTAGCTGTTTTTACTGTAATACCCTTAAGTAAAAAATAATCACCATGTATTTAATTTAATCCCATTGTGAACATAAATATAGTTGTTCTGTAAATGCATCAGAGGCTAAATCACAATTACTAACATACTAAAAATAAAATTACCCGCTGCCCTCACATTTTCCCATTACTAATATCCTACTGTTTGTCACAATTGAGTATAAATATATGCATGAATCACAGGGGCCTATTTATAGAAGTCAGTGACATGAGAAAATAACTTTTGTTGGCAGTATGAACTATGTTAAAATTGACTGAAAACAATAACCAGAATACATTAAGCTTTTATATGAAAATGTTCTTTAAAAAGTTCTGTAACATACAGGAGAATCGTTCTAAACCAACAGGAAAATATTAACCCATCTTAGTACAACCACTTTTTTTTTTTGTTTGTTTGTTTTTTTTTTTTTAACCAGATCAGAGTTAATTTATCTCTTCAGACTCCAAATTGATTTAATGAAACAGTGGTTACTGCAGTAATGTGTGCAAATACATCTGTAGAGGAACACTGACTGGCTACAGAGCTGATGCTTTAACGTCCACAGAGAAAACGATGAGAACAAAAAACAATACACAGAACAGGCTCTTATTTTGAAAGTTGATTACTTAGTTTAATGTTTCTAAAGTTATCTTCTTTTGATAAGATAGACCTAGTAAATATGCATTTGTATCACTCCCTTTCTTCTCTTTAACCTATTATTGCTTATAGTCTGATTATAACATACCTGTAAGAATATTCTTGAAGGCTTCTTCAACGTTTGTTGAGTCCAAGGCTGAGGTTTCTATGAATGACAGATTGTTCTTCTCTGTGGGTTCACACACAAACACATGAAGTTTTACTACTTGAACACCATCCAGTGTTACAAGCTGTTCCCCCATCACAGTGACGGGCAGTTCAGTTACCTGCAAAGGCTCGCGCCTCGTCTGTGGGCACAGCCCTGAGGTGGCGCAGGTCGCTTTTGTTGCCAACCAGCATGATGACTATGTTGTTATCGGCGTGGTCTCTCAGCTCCTTCAGCCAGCGCTCCACATTCTCATAGGTCAGGTGTTTAGCTATGTCGTACACTAGCAGCGCCCCCACGGCTCCTCTGTAGTATCTGTAACACCGTCAATAGAAAGAGCAACTTAAATTGATGGACTCAGATCCCCTTATCTCATAGAGTTTTGCCAAAGCTTCAGTTATTGGATGTTTTTTTTCTTCTTCCAATTAAACTCATTGCTTACAAACTTTCACAGTAACTTTAGTATTCAACTTTATCCATTTGTAGAATGCACTGGAGTCTTTGAGTTTTTGTTTTGATCTGTTAGGAAAATATTTGACACACTCACAGAGGCCCAGGGTGAGCCCTGCTGCTCACCCATTGACAGACAGGCAAAACTGCCAGGAGTTAACGGAAACAAAGTTAAAGTCAGCTGGAGATTGGCATCAACTCATTTCTCCAAGAATAACCTGGCTTAGATAGTAAATTGATGGATAGCACATTCATTGTTATGATTGAACATATGCAAAATCATTTAAAAAGTCTTGTTCTAACCAAATATTACGTGAGAATAAAATGTAAACAGAAAAAAACAGCACATAAATCAATCTAATAATCTGTCTTTTCCATAAACTAAGTCAGAATATAAAAGTGAAGGGTATCTAAAATGTAAACAGCAGTACTGTCATAAATAATCCATCCTCCGTGGTCACAGGCCTGAGGTGACGCAGGTCACTCATTATGGCCGTCGCTTATAAAAATGTGGGAAAAATTCTGTCTGATCCTTCTTGTGGTTTTGTTTCATTGGGATTTGAGGACTTTTTTTTGTAGATTCTTTCATTTTGCTGACTATATGACTGCAAATTGTCCCGCTTGTATAACAACCAGCTTGTTATACGCCGGTTGTCTGTATAACAAGCCTACTTCAGCATCTATCCACCATTGTTGGTTTTACATGTTTGCGCTCTTACAGTATGTCGTATTTTGTTACACCAAATGTAGTGCTATTTACCAAGACGTCATGTTGATACCTCAGGTGTTACTTTTGCAAACATGAGGCATTCTGCCATGTTATTTGGGATATGACTGTACCAACTTTGCGATTGATTATTTTTTTCTTATTATCTAAACCATTCCCATTAACTCCAGCTCTTGCTTAGGCTTTTTGCTGCATCCAACACATTATCTTTGATAAATTACATTTCCATTTGTCTTCCCATCCACTATGACCACGTACAGGCCACTGTGAATGCTGACCAGCATCATGATACTAAGGATGGTGTTGTTAGGTAAGAATACTTTTCAAAGCGTATGTAAGGTCAGCAATTTTCAGGGTGAAGATGCTGAAATGTCTCTGCTTGTGGGTCATTTATCTACTGCAGAATCACTGACTTCCTATTGTTTGATTTGTAGCGCTTCCCAGGTTGATGTACGGCAACAATAGCTTCCCTAAATTCATTGTTGCTTTTGTTCCTCCTTGGTATTGTGTTAACACAAATAAACACTGCCAACTGGACCTGAAAACTGACAAAAAATTTTTCCTTTTACAGAAGTACACATGCTAGCCAGTGATCAGTTAGTTGCTGCAACTGGACACAGTTTTTAAAGCCTGTCTGGTTGTTCGTGTGGGTCAGTTACCATTCCAGTTAGTTGAATCGTTCTGATCTCAGAGTTATACGCCGGTTGTGACTGCCATGGTGCAATATTTCCCCCCCACTGCAAGTGTTGCAAAACTGGAAAATTTGCAATCACAGCACAAACACAAACTTACGCCGAAGTGATGGCTCTGTAGCGTTCCTGTCCTGCTGTATCCCAGATCTGAGCCTTTATCGTCTTGCCGTCCACCTGGATGCTGCGCGTGGCGAACTCCACCCCGATGGTGCTCTTGCTCTCGAGGTTGAACTCGTTCCGTGTAAATCTGGACAGCAGGTTGCTCTTGCCAACACCTGAGTCTCCAATTAACACGACTATGGAGAAAAAGAAGAGCGCATGAGTTAATGTTGTGATGTTAAATCAAAGAAGACTTTGAACGTTGCTGTGAACACCAAAGTGGGTCATACTGATCTCTCTAGGTACTTTTATGAATGGGAACTTCAAATAGGAAGACAAAACACTGGAGAAAGAGATTTCTTGACTTTTGAATGCAGGATTTGATCTGGTTTGATATTCCTTTAGCAGGCATTATTTATTCTCACAATCTAAGACTCTATGAGTATGAACTAAAGGGATAAGCATCAGTAAACATAGCCCCTGATATTCCCTATGGTATAAACTATAGTGCCTTGCAAAACTATTCTTCACAACCCATTAACTTTTTTGAACGTTGCATCCAAAGACTTCAGAGTATTTTGGAAGGATTTGGGGGACAGATCAAAACAAAGTAGCATTGATCATTTCCCTTTCATTTAAAAACTGTTAAGGGAAATGAAAGGGATGAATACATTTTTAAGCCTCCTATCAATCTAATACCCCTAAATAAAATCCTGGGACTATATTTGGCTCTCAAAGTTACCTACTTACTACAATCCACCTGTTTTTCTATTATGAGGTTTTCTAAGGATCATTAATGAACAAATCAGCATCATGACACCCAAGAAAAGCAGCATGCAGCTCAGAGATAAAATTGTTGAGAAGTTCAGAGAAATAACATCTCAATGTTTGCACACTCCATCAATGAAAATGGAAAGAGCACGGCACAACTACAAACCTACCAAGACATGACCATCAACCTGAGCAGAACCCCATCGTCACCAAATAGTCTTAAGTAGAGAAGCAGCCGAAAGACCCGTAGCAACTCTGGATAAGCTGCAGAGATTCACAACTCAGGTGGAAGAATCTATCTACAGGACACCTAATAGTTGTGTTGCCCACAAAGCTGGCATTAATGGAAGAGAGGCAAGAGGAAGGCCATTTGTAATTTAGAAATACTGCTTGTAATTTCACACAAGCCATGTAGGGGACAGGCATAAAATGTGGAAGAGGATGTTCTGGTTCGATGGGTCTGAAACTGAACTCTGTGGTCTACAACAAAAAACAAACACTTCACCATGAGTTGTAGCTTCTAGCTGGATGCTCTTTGTAAGGACACAGAAGACAGTCATAAAGACTGAAGTTGACTGAAATGACTCCAATTTAATCTGACTTGAGGTGTGTGCAAAGCTGGTAGAGGCATGACAGACTTGCAGTACTGATAACAGCAATATGATTTTTAAATGTCTATCATTCAAGTCCCAATAAAACACATTAAAGTTTCTAGGTGTAAGGCGATTCCCCGTGAACATCCTGGAAACAAATGATTTTAAATGATCAACAGTCTCTGTTGTTCACCCATTGTCCTATGCTGCGGCAGTCTAATGAGTGTGACTGATTGAGCAGATGGTTCCCATACAGCAGCAGCAGAGGTGGAGCCTTTTTGTTTTCCCCTACTTCCTCAACAAAAGGAAATATAGCGCAACTTTGTTCCCCCCGTCGGCTTCGGCCGGTCCGGGGCTGCAGGAAGCCGATAACACGCTTCATCAAACCCTGAATCGACAGTTTCAGGCCGCCTTGCCCTTCCTGTTTCGGACGGGTTACAAGGCTCGGGCAGGGAGAGAAAACACAAGGAGGGAGGGAAGGGAGGGAGAGAGACTCCTCGCCTCCGGCAGATGCTCTATTCATCCCACAGAGGATACTTTGTTACATCTAAATGGTCTTTCTGGCTTATACAAGCCCGGGATGTTAATGTGCCACAGGAGCTGATATCAGGATCAAAGAGTCCATTCTGGACCCAAAAACGAGGTGGGATCTGGGTCTGGTACCGCTTCAGGCTCGGTGACACCCTTTCAGGCCTAATGACTGTCAGAATAACAGAAATGAAAATAGAAGGAAGTTTTGCGCCGATGCATCTGCAGCGAGTCCTCCTCATGTTGGGATTGAGTGTTATTGATCTGAAAAAGGTAAAGGCCAGCAGGCCTGAATACATCTGAACGGGAGAAGTAAAGAGAAAGCATCCAGTGTTGCTAAACAATAAATCTAACCTCATCTATGAGACGATGCAAGTCTATTTTAAAAAGCTTTAGTGCGGATCTGGCTGCGCATTAATTACCCAATAAATGTAGCTGCAGGCTCTGTAGTGTCACAGCATTGTGTTGTAATAAGAGCAACCGATTATCATCAGCGCAGCTCAGCGACAATAAGGAGAAAATTCATAATCACCCGTAAAACGCCGCTTTGTCTGGTGTGTAAGGAGCCAATCTACGCATCTTTTCTACCCTTTTTTTTTTTAATTTAATTTCTTTTTACCTTTGAACAAAAAATCGTATTCGTCGTCTCGGTTCCCCATTCTAGACGTGGCCGCTCCAGCGCTTGTCTCCGGAAGAGGATGAGTGGACGCTGTGGGTGTGGATGGTCGCTATATGCCAGAAAAATAAGGTAAAGATTTGTGCTCAGACTTTGCGCCAGTGTCGGCTGTCAAGGCGAGAGCTGGTCGCAGAAAAGGGGAGAGAGCTCCCAACTCTGCAGAGGGAGGGGAGGAGTCCCTGCAGTTCAAATTCCTTCCTAAGGGAGGCGCTCCTCACCGGCATGCCACCAGATACCTGTCACTCATCTGGTTCACCCTCTATCAAAACACGTCATTTATTTATGCCAGAGACAAAATAAAGTAATTTATGAAAAGACTTTATTATTTTATGAAAGAATCATTTCATAATTTGATGTATGCACAGAGTGAATTTATAATAAAAATAGCTAACCTTTCAGATTGCATTTAAATTTCGGAATGTATACAAAACAATTAGGTGAACAGTCTTCTAATAAAGACTAAATAAAATGCCGGACATTTATTTATCATTATTATTGTTGTTTACAGATTATGTACAACGTATATGGATTATGTATAATGGGGAAAATGTGTGTAATCACTGATGGCCTTTCGAATTGAATTTGGATTTCAGACATATTAATGTCTTGAATCTGAAACCTCAGTGGCTGCCGATTTTTTGCAGTCAGTCAAAAACAGTTTGGACCATATTGACTGAGTCACTCACTCTGAATGGGATGCGGCCTCTAGTGAAGAACATCGCCATGTACTGGACACCGTCATCTTTTTGGTGCGAGCTGGTATGTGATTATGCTTTGAGAACTGGATGCATGTTGGATGTTTCAGTATACCTCTTGTTTTTGGAAAAAAAAATATGTATATATTTATATGATTAATATGTACTCAAACTAAAAAAAAAAAATCAGTATTTGATACTTTTGTACAACCAAATTAAACCAGAACATAAATATGAATGTGTATGGTTTTTTGTCCTTAGAGGATAGTAAGTGCAACAAATAATTAATCAAATTTAATATTTTGATTAATTATTGACTAATATAAAAATGAAAACAAATAAATGTTTGCATCATCTAATGAAACTGTCATTTAAAGAATTATGGACAGTATCCTATTGAATGAGTTTTAGTATCATGGACACTTTTTCTCTATTATTAGTGGAGTTTACGCAGCCTGCATTGTTTAACACTGTGGTGTATTTTCTCTCCGCCTTTTTTCTTTTTCTCAAAACAGTCTTCCTTCATACTTTTCTTTTCAAAATAACTCCAAAACTGCGTCATAACAGCTGGTGGGGATATTGGTGCTATGATAGGAAGCAGCATGTCTTAATTTTAGCTTGGATTGTCCCTTTAATCAGGGTCAGTTACTTGGCCCCGCCCCCTGTTCACTTGCCGTCCTCTTATTGGTCAGATGGAATGTCGGTTCAGACAGCGAAGACGCACCAGGATGCACGTGCTTCCCTGATTTGAACATCAAGATGGCAGCGTCCGTGTGTCGGTGTTACGAGGTTAGACCCCATTCATGCCCTTCATTACAGCTCTCAGACCTGAAACGCTATTTTATCACAACGAGTTTAACTCCGGTGTGTTTGAGTCAGTTTTGTCACCTTTATTCACGAGAACAAGGTTTTATAAATTTTAGTTGGAGTACGTTATGACCGTTAAAAGGCCTTGTTGCATCAGAATCGTCGCAGTTAAATTTGTTACCGCTGAATAACATAAGCTAGGTTTTTAGTAAATTTGGTTACTGTGCTTTACCCGGGTGAGTCTGTTTTGAAAGGGAGTCTGTTGAACATCAATAATACATTGTGAGTAGTTTTAAACCAATGTAGGGGCTGGAGCAGAACAAGAACGGCTGCATATTTACTACAATACTGTAGAAACTGAGTAATAAAAAGGTTTCAAACACATTCTACACGACGACGACTGAAAATTCTTCAAATTTTTATTGACAAAATGATGCTCTTTAGATGAAAGAGTTCAGTTTTTTTTTTTTTTTTTAAACACATGCATATTTTCCTTCCGCTTCAGAATTATGCACTATGTTGGGTTGGTCTTATCTTGTAAAAGCCCAATAAAAATGATTAAAGTTTGTAGTTGTAGTGTGACAGTGTGCCGTAAGGTTTAAAGTGTTTGTGTTGGAGGAAAAAACAACAGTGGTCTGTGCCACTTGGAATGTAGGGGGGGGGGGGGGAATATCATGCATAACGAAGTAATACATTTTAAAATAAATTCGTGCTGTATCAGGAATGATGTATTGAATCTTTCTAAAAAAATCTTTCAAGATTTTCTCTTGGCTGTTGGTGTTGCTTTCCCCTGTGCTCTGTTGTGAATCAGCAATTATACAGAAACTTTTCTGAGCCGTCGCTGACATGGACTGCCTTACCTTACTGCTGTTTTTTGATTGCAGCTGGTTGGCAGGAATGCCTTGGCTCTCTGCACACGTTCTGTGGTCTCTGCTACATGGAAAAGAGATGCCTACAGGTTACACAGGAGCCCAGCTGCAGCTGCGCAGGTACACACTAACAATTATTTTTATAAGATCCACTTTTGGGGATTTTATTGAAGTAATAAGTAGTTAGCATATTTGGTTGTACACTGTTTTCATTTGTCTTCCATTGCCGATTTTGTGTTTTGGATGCCTGTAGATTTCTGCATTCCTGTATTATTATTATTATTTTTTATATACTAACATATTTTGCGTGACGTTTTTCTGTTTCTCTGGTCAGGTCCGGTATGCTTCAGGACGGAAAGGTTTTCTGGGGGAGTTTGTTGATAATCTTCGTCAGGAGTTGAGTAAGAACCAGGAGATGAAGGAAAACATCAAGAAGTTCAGGGAAGAGGCCAAGAAGCTGGAAGAGTCCGACGCCCTGCAACAAGCCCGCAGGAAATATGTAAGGGAGTCGCCAGGCTTCTGGTGTGTCGGTCTACGTTAAAACTGATTATTGTTGGTTAAACTCTTTGACTGAAAGCTGCAAAAACTTTTTGTTTTATTAGAAATCTATAGAGGCAGAGACGGTAAAGACTTCTGAGGTGTTTAAGAAGACCTTTGGCTCTCTGTCAGACACTGTCAAAGAGGTGAGGTGTTTGGTGGGATCTAAACAGAAAGCACTAGAGAGTGGTTACTGGAGTTTTTGTTTTGGAAGGATTCATTCCATGTTGTGAATTCACTTTACATATTTGTACATTTATTCAGTGGACATCCATTTGAATTCTTTCTTTTAATGTTTTTTTTTGCGCTTGAGGGTCTAGAGGAGGTGACTCGTACGGATATAGGAAAGAAGATCAAAGAAGGCGTGGAAGAGGCAGCGAGGACAGCCATGCACTCTGCAGAGTCCGTGTCTAAGGGTGGAGAGAAACTGGGCCGGACCAGCGCCTTCAAGGCTATCTCACAGGTCAGGAGACTACACATCTCTTTAAATTTCCTCTTTAAAAATGCAACATTTGAATTTGCAATAGAGTAGCTTCCAGTTTACTCTTCACTCAGTTGCAGATAAGTAACAATCCTTTCCTGACACATACGTCTCAAGTGCTTGTTTGAGTTTCCTTTATTCCTGATTTTATCTAAAGCTCTGCTTTAACGTTTTGATGAACTGTCATGCCTCCCAGCTCAAAACGTTTAAAACCGCTGCCTCCTCTGTAGGGCGTTGAGTCCATGAAGAAGGAGATAGACGTCGGAGACGCCGGCCCCTACAGAGCTCCGGCTCAGCTGAGGATGAGAAGTGATTTTTCATTTAAAGGGGCAGACAGTGACAGCAGAGTGTTTGAGGCCAATGAGTAAGTAGCTGCTAAAAAGAAAAGAAAAATTACAATTCTCTACGTTGATGCCAATGTATGAAGTCTTGCAAAAATGTGTATTTAGTTTTTTTTAAAAAAACATTTCATCCTGTTAATACCTAGAGATGTATTTTATTAGGTGAAACATAAAGTACGAATGAAAAGGTTTTTTTCAGATGAAAATCTGAAAAGTGTGGCTTGTATTTGTATTGTATTGATTCCCATTTAATTCAGTAAACGCAAATATAAGCCAGTGAAATCACAAGGTTCTTCAATATCTCAAAATGTCCCCAAAACTTTAGGCCCTAAACAGCCTTAAATACATCCAGAATGTCCAATCTGGGTTTTAAATTACTTCTACTCATTTAAGACTTTTAATTTTTGAGCAATAAACTAGTTTCAGTTTCCCTGTTATGTTTCCACCACTCGCTTATAAGTAAGTGTATATTTTATGAAGTTTGTTTCCATATGATTAAAAATTCCATGTTTGTTTTATTATGCAGAGAAGCTCTGGGTGTGGTTCTGCATAAGGATTCAAAGTGGTACCAGCAGTGGAAGGACTTCAAGGACAATAATGTGGTCTTTAACCGTAAGTTGCTTCCAAATAATAAACAAACTATTTATATCCATAATGTCCTTCTGCTTAATCTGCAGACATGCCTTCTCAGTTGGAGACAGCAGGGGGCAGCAGATAGTTTTATAAGTGCATTCCAAAACAGAAAAATGGTGCACACTTTAGATGTTTTTGATGAAAACAACTGCTGCCTTTATTATCTAAAAACTCTTTCATTTCTTTTTTCCTTTGTGCTCAGGATTCTTTGAGATGAAGATGAAATATGACGAAAGTGACAATGCTCTCATCAGAGCATCCAGAGCCATGACTGACAGAGTTACTGACTTTTTAGGTAACTCTCCATCATATCCACCATGTCTTTCTAGTTGTTGTTTTTATGTATTTCGACCTACAAATTTCTTTTACAGCATACCAGTGCTGTTTTGTAAGTGTTGCTGACGGTGTTGATGTGCGTTTCCAGGTGGCCTTTTCTCGAAGACAGAAATGTCAGAAGTGCTGACAGAGATCCTGAAGATAGATCCCAAGTTTGACAAGGACACTTTCCTCAAGCAGTGTGAGAAAGACATCATCCCAAACATCCTGGAGGTAATGGGAACCACCAGCTTTAGTTTGTCGTTTATTCCTTAAATCCTTCTTTTCTTTTATCCGTTCCCTGTCGTATTTCATTCCTTTGCTTCCTGATACAATCTGGCTCAGTTAGGGGAAAAAATAGTTAAAATAAGATAAAGGTAGCAGGTTGGAGTTTAAATGTAAATCTGTAGATGATTTTTAAATAGAGAAAGATAAAGCCTGAGTCTCAGAAATATCAAAGCACAAGTAAGCGAAGCACTTTCCCACAGCTCACTCATGAATTGTGTCCTCTGCAGGCTATGGTCCGTGGAGAGCTGGATGTGTTAAAGGACTGGTGCTATGAAGCTGTAAGTTATTCAGTAGCTACATGAACATTTATCTTTAATCATTTTTTTAAGCTATGATTAATTTAAAATCGATGCTCCACATAACAAGGGTGGAAGTGATTTTTAGGTTAAAGAAAACAAATGTAAATCAGTTTTTGCTGTATGACAGAGTCATGTGTCTAACGTATTTTCCAAAGTAATTTTTCCAAACCTTTTTAAATGCATAGTCCCCTTTTTAGAAATGTAAAGCATTACAATGAGCTGGCATGTTGATCTTCTTTAGGTATTATGCATGAAGTGTTGTTTCATCCTTTGTTCTTCCTCTCAGACATACAGACAGCTGGCCCATCCCATCCATCAGGCCAAGGCTCTGGGCCTTCTCTTTCAGTCCAAAGTTCTCGACATTGATAACATAGATGTAAGTTCTGCTACAACCTGCCATGGAGATTTTCCAACATCCAGTGCAGTATCTCCTTCTTTTCTTGCAAAAGTAGTCAGATTTTTATAGTTCAACACTCTTTCTTAACCCACCTCATCAACATACCAATTGGTGAATGCGGATATGAAATCCATACAGGGTTAGAAACACTTCTACCACAGACGAAAAGATCACACTAGTTCAGAACGTGTAAGACGGTAGCTAATCTTCAAATGAGTGAATCTCCCAGCAATTTCACTCCCGTGCTCAGAAAAGACATATCCTCTTCAATTAATATATGGCAGCATGGGTTAGGTTTGAAAAGTTGACATCGGAGAAACCAAATGTCTTTAAATCAGCTGTTCCTCCTGTGAGCCTCTTGTTTTGTGGCCTCTTTGTGTGTTTCAGTTGGCGATGGGTAAGCTGATGGACCAGGGCCCGGTGCTGATCATTACCTTCCAGGCTCAGGTCGTCATGGTGGTCCGCAGCCCAAAAGGAGACGTTGTGGAAGGCGATCCGGTCAGCAAACTTCAAATTTACTGCAAATTTAAAACAGAGCTAGGTGTTAATAGTTAATTTGAAACTACAAAATGTTACATTCCATTACACCAGAAGACATGTTGAAAGAAAATTGAAAACAGTTAATCATTTATGTTGCTGTTTGGCATTAAACCCCTCTGCCCTCCACAGGAGAAAGTGATGAGGATGATGCACGTGTGGGCCCTGTGTCGGGACCAGGAGGAGCTGAACCCCAACGCAGCCTGGAGGCTGTTGGACATCTCCGCCTCCAGCACAGAGCAGATCCTCTAATAGGAGGTTACAGGGGATGCAGATGAACGCCTCCTCTGTTGGACAAATTGTAAAGGAGGGCAGAGGACATAAACGTTGGGCTGGAATCCACTCTGGATCAGAGCAAACCCTTTCCCCTCTGTGCCGACTTTCCAGAAGATTCATGTGCACATGTACATAGTTGATGCTCGATCATTCGCTGGAATCTGAATCCTGACTTCAGTCTTGCTTGCTGTTCTTCACAGTGCTTGGATGGACAGAGATATAAGTAAAACACCTAAACCTTCTTGTTATTAATACCTGCTAAAACACAAAATCACAATGCCGAAGCCTTCATCCTGTGCTGCTCCCCTTTCATACTAGTGGCAAGATTCAGGAAGGTCATATCTTGTAGGTGGAAAAAGTGGACCTTCTTTCATGTCTGTTGAAGTTTGAGAGATTTGTCAAAGTGTCCCTATATTTTTATCACTTTTCTTTTTGAACATTGGAGGCATAATGTAAGCAGCTTCAAATTTGCATTTGTGGCCTCAAATTCGACGTACCATGGCGCAGTGGAAATGTTCTTCACAAGATTAACACTGAAGAAGTAAGTTCTAATTTTTGGCAGAAACTGGAGATGCACCCATCAGACGTTTGTGGCAGTTTTTGCTGAATCTGGTTTTTCTTTAAGATTTAGAGCAAGATTCAGAAATTATGATTTTTGTAGCATTCCTGCCTTGAGCAATCAGTTATTTATGTTGAGGGCAAATGCGACATTATGCAAATGAATGATACAGAAGTTCCTCCAAAAAAATTGGTATGTCCCATTATTGCTAAGCCGAAAACATACTTATGAAGTTTACCACTTCGTATTAGTATTTAGCCTACCTAAACAGCACTTCCATGTGTATATCCTAGACCTAGAGAATGTAGATCCTAACCTTACTTGAGGATTTATAAGAAACTGCTAGCATTTCCAAATCATGCTTATAGAAATGTATGTTTGCTTTTAGTTCAGCCTTCCTGTTACCCGCTGAAAATCTTGCTCTCTCTCACTCTGCCGCAGCCTGAAAGAACCACAGACATGTCTCGACCTGTCGCTGAACTTCGTTTTCCTTCTAATGGTTTCTTACATTTTGTTTGTTTAAAACGAAGTGCTTCTTCTAACTTCGTTTTAAACACACCACTGAAAATAGCTTCTGATGAATCCCCTCAGCAGCCATGTTGAAGAATGCTGTCAGCAGGAGTGTTCACTCGTTAGGTTTATAAAAATCAGGTGATTCCGGTCAGAAGCTGATGACTTAAATTAAATAGCAGGAAAACAATTCTCCTCTTGTGTAACCATAACACAAACGGTTCGACATGTAAAAAATGGGTGGAACTTGATGATCTGACGGACCTCCTCGGTCAATGTTTTGGGTTTGTTTTCTTTTTCTCTAGTGAAATAACTTTTCCAATTTCAATGAAGGCAGAAACGAGAGTGATTGTGAACAGATGTAATAGATCTTTGACTGTTGTTTTGCTTTTATATGGAGCTTTGTGGGTTTTATTTCACACATAAAAGTACAATGAAATTAGATGATTTGAATATAAAACATTCCAAGTAACGATGTATTGATTTAATGCCACAGCTGCTCTTGGATAGCGAGTTTATTAGTTACATTATCAGGAATACCACACACTATGTTTTGTTAAGTTTCAGTGCAGTGTGTCCTTCTCTTAATCTACATCATAACCTGTCAGTAAATGAGACGTGCATCGTTTAATTTCATCATCCAGGCAGCTTCAGGTTTCCAGAATCATTTTGTCCTGCCAAAGTCCAGTCATTCACCCCTTTGTCTTACACAACTGCTCTGTTTACATTTCTGAATGTGGCTTTTAAACAATGGTGACAAATGAGTTTATTGCTGAACAGACGGCATTGTTGTTTGAAATATTATTGATGTTTATGTTGAGTCCATTTGATGTTACCAAAATTCATGGCTATATCCGACAGGCGCAGCATGCTCATATTTTGCTAGACAGAAAGTCTTGCATGTAGGTTAAAATGCCTATCTGCTCAACTTAAAGGTAAAATACTTCAATGACCCATATTAAATGCTTCTACTGATGGTTCTCATGCAAGAGTTTACGCACAGCCCATAAAACCCTTCCCATAGCATAAAGCTTCCTCGTCCTTATTCGACTGTGAGGTCATGCTCAGCTCTTTTTCTCGCTCTCTCTAAACATGGTGGCTTAAGTTTATGCCAAAGAGCTCAAGCTCATTTAGATGTTCTCTTGCAAATATGTACACATAACTTATTCTCCATGTACATAATGTAATATCAGAATCCTGTTGGAATAAAATACATTTTGTTCGTCATGTCCTCAACACATGCTTTTCTTTAGAAGTCAGATTTTTTTATTTCAGAGTTTCTGCCAAACTCTTCATGTCTTTTGGTTTTTGTTAAGTTAAGCAGATCTTGTCAAAATCTCAAAACAAAGCAGGCTAATATAATTATTTTTGCCTCCCTCCGCTTCCTCAGAGCCAGCAGCTCTGGGTGCATCTTGCATGTGCGCTCCTCTCTCACACAGGACATTAAACTCTGGATGTCCTGTGTGTCTGTCTTTAGTTTTCTAATTTTGGTCCTGACACATGTTGATAGATGTTCATGGACATGGCTATCAATGCCGGTTGATATACTCATAGATCAGTTTGTGTGGGACTGATAGATTAGGCTTTAAATAATTCATGCCTATAGATTCACACACACACAGTCAATACGTATGGGGTAGTTTATCTTATGGCTGTCTTGAGATAAATGATTAGAGAGGTCTTTGTACTAACTAAATAAACTAGTCTGCAGAGACGAGGCTTCCCTGTGAGCAAACCTTCTGCATCCTAGTGTTTCTTTATACAACCATTGCCCTTTTTTTGTGCAAATCAAGTTCACTTTAACAGGGAGAGTTGTTTCTCTAAGAGATGTGTAGCTTAGTGACAAGGTGCTAGAGGAAGGAGCAATGTTTTTACCCTTTAATGATGCAACCACACACACACACCACACTGTGCTCCAGCTTACATTGTAGTTAGTACAGTATCCACCTAGTAAAGATTTGTAAAAAGCTTTTGAGTGGATAGTTTTGCTGCAACAGTAATCACACAATGACTTTTAAGGAAATGTATTTAAAATTTGGTGGTATTTCAAAGATTTCTTCTTGTCATACATTTTAATGAGCCTCGTTTGCAAGAAAAGCCAGGTTCACAACATCATGTGTTTTCCACTATTGCTGAACAGCAAGGATAAGCTGTTTTACATGAATGTATAAGTTGTTACTTTACTTTTTGCTTTACTCTCAATTGACTGTATACTGAAAAAGTTTTTGCAGAGTTCTAAAAAAAGGAATAGTTTGGTTTGTTGAATACACATTTGAAGTTTATCACTAAAAACCGCTGAACAACCACAACAAATGTCATCAGGCCTCCACAGCAGACCAAGAAAAGCCATCAACCTTTTGGAACAATTTTGGGGAACTCGTTTTTTTGTTTTTTTTTGTTTGTTTTTTTTATAGAATCTCTGTCAGACATTACTTTTTTTTTTATAACTGATGCAACAACTTTGCACAAAACCTTTCAACATTTAGACTGGAACTATGACAAAAAAAAAGTTAAGTTTTGCATATAAAGCAAAATGTGTACGCAACCATTTTCCAACACAGGCTGTTGTAGGTTACAAGCACCCTGCAGTCGTGACCTATGTTTTTGAAACACAAGTTAGAAATCGTATGACAGTGATATTGGTAACCAAAACAAACAAACACCAACAACAAAAAACAAATTGCATAACTCTAGGTCAGAGGCTGTCATCAGTTATGGCCACAGGAGGACAGCTCTGTGTGATTAGATTATGAACTGTGCTACAATTCACTCACTAATAATTAAACCAACAGGGAGATCCCATGTAGCCGCAGGCGGGGGGCCACTGGATGTGTGTTTTGTAGAATATGAACTATGCCAACTAATTACTTCTCCCTGTAAGTATCTGGAGTAAAGCCACAGGTACAGACAGGTGGCTCAGCTTGTTTTGTTTCCTCATCTTTATCACATAATATGTCACAGCTCAGCAAATCTTGTGACATAGCGGGAATAAATAGATCTTAAGTAGCTTGATAACCAGCTACTATGAATTTTTACCAAACAAGTTATGATATTAACACCTTTCCTTTCTGCTATCTGACTGAGAGGTAATGTGGTTTAGGTAAACCTTTGTTTCTTAAAATATTATTATACTGTGTTTTTTTTTTCCAAAATAAGCAGTTTAAAAAAAAACTTTCCCCTTCAACCTCAAAAGAAGATACAAAGTGCTGATGAAAGGAGTTGTGCCTATTCAGTTTTTTTCTATTTTGCCATTTGCGTGTGTGGGGGTGTGTGGGCGTGTGTGGGGGGGGGGGGGGGGGTGCGGGGGGGGGGGGGGGGGGGGGGGGGGGGTGGGGGGGGGGGGGGTGGGGGGGGGTGATTTTGCTTGTTTGGTTTTTTTGGTGTGTATGAA